>JASAND010031065.1:0-66452 GCA_030248195.1 Trissonchulus latispiculum
AGTCTATTCTGTTTGGTAGCTGTGGCCTTAGGTCTCTTTTTCTGAAATTAGTTTCTCTCGTTGCTTATTATTATTAAACATACTTGTTTGGAAAGAGTGAATGAGTCTGGTTAACCAACTCATGCAAAAGTTATCAACTACTTAAACAGATTTCTTTTCTGAGATATTTATATAATTATGAAACAGTTTAGTCAAAAATTCACAATTTTCTTTGACTTTTTTATCACAGAGCACCCTATGATTACATACTGGTACGGATATCACATAACCTCTAGTCCACGATTGGTGTTGAATAGTTGATTTTCTTCACCTCCCTGAGCGATGTATCAAATCACAATGCTTTCAGTGTTGAATACCAAAAAATGTTTAAATGTTGTCTCATATAGGTTTTGGGACTTTAGTTATGTTAGATATATACTTTAGTTTACGACCCTCCCACAGTACCGGTTATGCTACAAATTTTATGACTGAAAATCCAGTACATTATAAACATACCACGACACATGAAATGTCTGAAAGAAAAGGCCCGCAACGTAAGTCACGTTACCGTAGTTGCCGAGTGCTGGATACAAAATTTGCTATTTTCCCGATCCTTTTCCTGGTTTTTCTGGTTCCTGAGGTTCTAACCTTTATGGGCCCGAGACACAAAGAGTGTTTGTAACTGTTTTAAAGTAGTTTTAATTCAATATTTGAGAAAGCTTAAGGAACCATTAAAAATCTTTTGTTTTTGCCTTTATCATTTGACTCGTTGACTCCAAATTGGACATGAGTTCGAAGAAGGCAGCTTGCCCTATTTATCGTCAGAAGAGCTTTGTGGTCCCCACTCTGTACCTCCCAAATCGCTGCCATAGACACCTGTTTGGTCAAATCCCAGCGAAGAAATTGAACAACCTTGCAATACAGAAACTCGTCCCAACCGTCTACAAGAAATCGCCAGTACATAGCTGCTGAAATATAACCGTTCGTCTGAAAAATGTTTTAATTTGTTAGAATTTGAAATATTAGAAAGACTGCAATGTTTATACTTTCCTTTATAGAGCATTCGACTCAGTTCCACATACATAATAGAGTTTTGCTGAAGTTAAAAACAGCTCTATTTCTGAAAAACTGCATAAACGGTTTGAAAACTATTTGAAAGATTGAAAACAAAATTCACAATATCTGCAATTGAAAAGATTACGAGTGGACAAGCACCTTTCAACGTTACGAAATGCAAGCAGTGCAAGGCGTTCTCTGCAATTTGAAAACTTGAAGGACGATAACTGGATCTTTTTAGGATAACCCCCAGGCCCAGATTCCGCAAAACTTGACCAAATGAGCTGAAATTTGGTATGAGTATGTTTTCGACCACGCTTAGTTCAAATACCGCAAAATTGTTCGATTTCGCGAAATTCGATTTTTTTGATTCGTAGGAGGGAGCAAGGGAAACCCAAAAATTTCTTGTCTTCGATTTTGCTGAGAAGTTGCATTCAGGGATTTTCGTATTCGCTGAGCACGAATCTGAAATCCGTTTTTCGATTCAGCTTTTCGTTAGCTCAGTATAAACTTACATCTTAAGCTTAAAACTTTAGCTTATACGGAGCTAACGATACGATACCGATTCGTCGAAAACCCCTGAATGAAACTTTTCAGTAAATGGCCGTTTGCACCAAATGTGGTTAACCATTTGCTAACCATATGGTTATTTGCAAACCAAATGGTTAACTAACCATTTGCTAACCATAACCATATGGTTAGCTGCAACCTTCTTGCACCAAATGTGGTTAGCAAATGGTTAGCAGGAGCTGGAGGCGGGACTTATCTGAACCAATCAGATTACGCCACTGCACTTGTTTATCCAGTTAATTACATTGAAATTTTAAAAAGCCTCACTCACGATTAAACACATTTCATTGTCGTGTGTCTATGTAATTCCTATCTTTTGCTGTAACGGATCAAGGTTACACACGGTCAACCTTTCCGTTGCTGGCGGTTGTAGCTAGCATAGCTACCCGCTTGGCTTCATATATCATCATCACCTTGGGCTGGGACACGTTTGCAAGTCACGTAGCTCCCCCAACGTGTATACGTGGGATTGGGTGGGTTCCCCCCCTCGTGACTTTGGGAGCTACGTGATTGGGGGAAAGTTCCACTAGGCTCGTGGGAGGGTCCAACCCAACACTCGCTTCCCCCCTTTTACTTTTGTATTGTTCTGTCTTTGTGAGCGCTTGTCTAATTCTGCTATTCTCCCCCTTTTAATTACTGTACATATATTCTGTGTCTCCCTCAGCTCTCCCCAGAGCTTGGTACGTTGGCTGCCCCCGTCAGCGCCTGTAACTGCAAGTTAATATCTCTGTGTGTTGTTTGTGTGTGAGGGTTCATCCCAGTATTTTATTATTATTATTGTTATTTTCTATAACTTGTTATTCTTGTTGTGTTATTCGTGTGAGTCTACGCCAACGATCAGGCTTAGTCGGGTAGCCTATGTCCCTCTGGAGGAACCACCTCTGGATTCCCCAGCCCATGAACAGTGGGAGGCCGTTTATCGCGGTCAACGGGACAATTTATCATCAACATCACGTCGACAGCGGACGCCCCGTTGGGAGGCATCTCGCCCACCACCATCCATCGAACCTCGTGATCGTGACTATTCGCTGTCATACCGTCGTGAACACTCGACTGATCGTCATCGTCGACGTTCGTCGTCCCGTCGTCGGGATTCCCGTCCAGCGTCACGAGCGTCTCGTGGCCAACGACCGGAGTCTCGCGATGATCGCGGTCAGCGTCCGTCAACAAGCCGTCACGAGCGCCAGCCAGCCCGTGAACGATCGCCATCGGCTCGCCGTCGTGATCAGGACCGTCATCGGCAGCCGTCACGGGATCGCCGTTCGGAAGAGCGTCATCGCTCGACTGAACGTCGGCATGAACCTCGCGACCGTCGCGATGATCGTCGACCTCCAGCCTATCCGAAGACTCAGCGTCATGTCGAGTCTCGTCAGAATTCGACACATGATCGTCTTCCAACTGCTATCCTGTAGGCTGCTGTCATAAAAAATGTAGTTTTTGCAAAAACGCAACCAATTTTTTCCAAAGATTGTGGAGCATTCACCATGCAAGCTGCAGGGCTGCTACTGAACAAATGTGTTCTGCACAAATATACCCAGGGACGATTTTTTAGTTGCCCCGATTGAGGCTTTCTAGCTAAGTAATCGCTTGACAAATTTGGAGAAAGCAGGCAAAATGCAGGTTACGCACACATTTCAGCTTATTTCTCTATAACGAAGAGCAATTTCACAATAAATAAAAAATCGTCCCCAGCTATTTGATGGAGGTATCGAATGATGTAACCGATGTAAAATTTACTTGAGTCTGCAAACATTCTGGAAAATTATACTTCTTCTAAAATGTGTTAAAACTATTTTAAAGGGCAAACATTAGTTTCATGGTATGCATTAAAAAGAGAAAATGTCAAGCTACATTTTGATATAAAAATGACTTCTTAACTCCATGCAATGAATGAGTAATAATGGTGCAAACTTTATGTGACCAAAGGGAATCACCACCTTAAGCGGAAAGTCATACATTTGGAACTCAGGAACAAAGACCGTTACGTTTCAGAATGCAAGAACAGTTAGACAATGCCTACATAATCTTTTGTGAAATAGCTTAGTTCAAATTTGCTGTGCTGTAGCCCCCGTGCCTCCATCCTAGTTGCGAAGCACGATGTGCACTGTGCCGCTGTACCGCTGTGCTCGCTGTACCGTGCTTCACAACTGTAGTTGTGAAGCACGTTGTAGCGTGCTGCACAACCAAAATTTGTAGCTGCTTTCTGCTGCGACAGACAACGCGCGCACGTTCAGCTGCCTTTTATGCCCAAAAGAATGCAAATCAGTATGCAAATTAGGTATCTGTGAACACTATTAGAAACAACCAAACGACAAATGAATGAATATTTTAGTAACTGTTTCAAACCAACCATATATGGTCCAAAATGAATTCGTTATTAAAACATTGCTGAAGTAAACGTTCTGCACATTCTCACTGATGCAAAAGCTGAGCACGCCAAGTCTAATTCAAATTTCCGGTATTTTAAATTTGAACTAAGCTATTTCACAAATGGGTTGTTGCACAATTTCTCGTGCACCATCTAATTTACGGACACGCCAAGCAAAACTGCAAGAGGTTGTGAAACCCGAATGTTTCGTGAAAGCTTAGCACTCAAATTCTTTTGTGGTATTCTTTTGTGCAATTATGCACGCTTAAGGTGCATATATAGTGGCGAACGCATCGAGACGCGCGTCGGCGACTTAGATTATAACATGCCGTTTTAACCGTTTGAAATTATTTCCAGCATAATCATGTTCACGAATGCATGCAGACTCTTACATACGGGCGTTTACGCGTGTCTGCTTGCTTCAGAAACTATAAATGTACCTTTACTTTTATGTGCCTGTATTTTGTTGAGTCTTATGCGATTGCTGCTGATTTGATCTCACAAGTTGCAGCAGACACACCAGCATAAACAAGTTTCTATACCTCTTCAGATCATCCGATTTCAGCTACATACAACTACTATAGCTTTTAAGAACTTGAATTTATACACTGTTTCGGAGAAGCAACTGATGTCTCGACTGCTGGAATTTGCTGCATTGTCAGGTATTTTCCTGCTCGCGATAGTCAACACAGAAAAGGTTGAACCATTCCGTTGTTTGGTTAGAAATAAATATGTGAACGAAACGCGAGAAAGACCCTGTGTCGATCGCTCCACAACGAAAGATCGTGCCTGTCACAGAGCGGACTACTACTTCGATGGAATTCAATATATTGATCTGGATTGCGCGGATGTCGGTTTAGGGAACAGCAAAGAAAAATATCCCGACGACTGCTACGAACTGCACGACCCGGCAGTCGAGAGCTTTTTCCATAAAAACCGCAGAGCCCATAAGGAACCCCCTCACGGCAAAATTTGCATCTGTCGAAGTCATCTCTGCAATGGAAAGGAATTAACTGGCAAGAATCACAGTTACCCCACTGTATTGAGTCTATTCTGTTTGGTAGCTGTGGCCTTAGGTCTCTTTTTCTGAAATTAGTTTCTCTCGTTGCTTATTATTATTAAACATACTTGTTTGGAAAGAGTGAATGAGTCTGGTTAACCAACTCATGCAAAAGTTATCAACTACTTAAACAGATTTCTTTTCTGAGATATTTATATAATTATGAAACAGTTTAGTCAAAAATTCACAATTTTCTTTGACTTTTTTATCACAGAGCACCCTATGATTACATACTGGTACGGATATCACATAACCTCTAGTCCACGATTGGTGTTGAATAGTTGATTTTCTTCACCTCCCTGAGCGATGTATCAAATCACAATGCTTTCAGTGTTGAATACCAAAAAATGTTTAAATGTTGTCTCATATAGGTTTTGGGACTTTAGTTATGTTAGATATATACTTTAGTTTACGACCCTCCCACAGTACCGGTTATGCTACAAATTTTATGACTGAAAATCCAGTACATTATAAACATACCACGACACATGAAATGTCTGAAAGAAAAGGCCCGCAACGTAAGTCACGTTACCGTAGTTGCCGAGTGCTGGATACAAAATTTGCTATTTTCCCGATCCTTTTCCTGGTTTTTCTGGTCCCTGAGGTTCTAACCTTTATGGGCCCGAGACACAAAGAGTGTTTGTAACTGTTTTAAAGTAGTTTTAATTCAATATTTGAGAAAGCTTAAGGAACCATTAAAAATCTTTTGTTTTTGCCTTTATCATTTGACTCGTTGACTCCAAATTGGACATGAGTTCGAAGAAGGCAGCTTGCCCTATTTATCGTCAGAAGAGCTTTGTGGTCCCCACTCTGTACCTCCCAAATCGCTGCCATAGACACCTGTTTGGTCAAATCCCAGCGAAGAAATTGAACAACCTTGCAATACAGAAACTCGTCCCAACCGTCTACAAGAAATCGCCAGTACATAGCTGCTGAAATATAACCGTTCGTTTGAAAAATGTTTTAATTTGTTAGAATTTGAAATATTAGAAAGACTGCAATGTTTATACTTTCCTTTATAGAGCATTCGACTCAGTTCCACATACATAATAGAGTTTTGCTGAAGTTAAAAACAGCTCTATTTCTGAAAAACTGCATAAACGGTTTGAAAACTATTTGAAAGATTGAAAACAAAATTCACAATATCTGCAATTGAAAAGATTACGAGTGGACAAGCACCTTTCAACGTTACGAAATGCAAGCAGTGCAAGGCGTTCTCTGCAATTTGAAAACTTGAAGGACGATAACTGGATCTTTTTAGGATAACCCCCCAGGCCCAGATTCCGCAAAACTTGACCAAATGAGCTGAAATTTGGTATGAGTATGTTTTCGACCACGCTTAGTTCAAATACCGCAAAATTGTTCGATTTCGCGAAATTCGATTTTTTTGATTCGTAGGAGGGAGCAAGGGAAACCCAAAAATTTCTTGTCTTCGATTTTGCTGAGAAGTTGCATTCAGGGATTTTCGTATTCGCTGAGCACGAATCTGAAATCCGTTTTTCGATTCAGCTTTTCGTTAGCTCAGTATAAACTTACATCTTAAGCTTAAAACTTTAGCTTATACGGAGCTAACGATACGATACCGATTCGTCGAAAACCCCTGAATGAAACTTTTCAGTAAATGGCCGTTTGCACCAAATGTGGTTAACCATTTGCTAACCATATGGTTATTTGCAAACCAAATGGTTAACTAACCATTTGCTAACCATAACCATATGGTTAGCTGCAACCTTCTTGCACCAAATGTGGTTAGCAAATGGTTAGCAGGAGCTGGAGGCGGGACTTATCTGAACCAATCAGATTACGCCACTGCACTTGTTTATCCAGTTAATTACATTGAAATTTTAAAAAGCCTCACTCACGATTAAACACATTTCATTGTCGTGTGTCTATGTAATTCCTATCTTTTGCTGTAACGGATCAAGGTTACACACGGTCAACCTTTCCGTTGCTGGCGGTTGTAGCTAGCATAGCTACCCGCTTGGCTTCATATATCATCATCACCTTGGGCTGGGAAACGTTTGCAAGTCACGTAGCTCCCCCAACTTGTATACGTGGGATTGGGTTGGTTCCCCCCTCGTGACTTTGGGAGCTACGTGATTGGGGGAAAGTTCCACTAGGCTCGTGGGAGGGTCCAACCCAACACTCGCTTCCCCCCTTTTACTTTTGTATTGTTCTGTCTTTGTGAGCGCTTGTCTAATTCTGCTATTCTCCCCCTTTTAATTACTGTACATATATTCTGTGTCTCCCTCAGCTCTCCCCAGAGCTTGGTACGTTGGCTGCCCCCGTCAGCGCCTGTAACTGCAAGTTAATATCTCTGTGTGTTGTTTGTGTGTGAGGGTTCATCCCAGTATTTTATTATTATTATTGTTATTTTCTATAACTTGTTATTCTTGTTCTTATCAAAGTGTATTTAGCTAGGTTCGAGTATTTCTGAGCTCCTGCTAGGTAGGTAGTTCAATTCTGAGTGAGTGAGAGCGCGAGTCATCTCGCCCTTAGGATCGGAATTACCCCTGCATATTTATCTGGCGAGGCTGTCCCGACCGTCTCCTGTAGTCGGTCAGTTATCCATCTGTGCCACGGTCTCCGCGTCCGCTACGTCAGGGCGTGGTAATGGTGTTAGTACGTAGGAAAACCTACTAGCCCCGCTACATTAGGCTGCCAGGAGCTCAGCTTGCCTGAACCCCTTCGTAAAATTTTCTCAAGCTTTTATTTATTTTTGTTTTAGTTTCGTTGGGGTTCCCCCGTAGTTCTTCGCGTTCAGCGCACGAAATTTTTCCAATTTTCTTAGGTAGGTAAACCCCCCCTAGGGTCAAAAATCTGAAAAAATTTTTCTCTAGGGTCTGACTGTTTGTATACGTGTATAAATTGTATACCTGGTTCTCCCTCAAATTAGGCTCTAATTTATTTATTTATTTATTTAGCATTTATTTTTGGGGTGAGATAATATAGGGCTATTTTTGGGATTTGAGCTAGGAAGTTTTTCCAAAGTTCGTACCTAAATAACAAATAATTTTGTTGTGATCATTTTATTTGTGTTGGTGATTTTGCTTGTCTAATCCCCTTCATTTTAGGTTAATTTTGGTAATTGTTTCTTTTTCAGGCCAAAAATAGCAGTCGTCTGCTACAATTTATATCAATTTATTGTATTTTGTACAATTTGTTATATACGTATACATTTGTATTTTTTTCTGGGGTACCTAAGAAAATTTTTGAGTTGTGCCTAATTGTCATTTTCAAAAAGACCTTTTTAGAATAAGAAGAGAGTGCAACTCATAATGGATCAAAAGCGCACAAGTCTACGCTTGAAAGAACGGGAACTACGTCACCAGCCTTATTCGGTAACTGGACATCGTGGAGACTCCCATTTGGACTGCATGGGATGTCTGCCCTCCACGTCGAGAGCGAAGTCTGGGCCGTTCAACGACCGGAAACCGGTGCAGAGGATGCGCCCCCGGTCCAGTTCTGCTACGACAGCGGACCTGCGAAGAAAGAAGAGTGGCTGGGCATCGGGGACTGCTCGGAAAAGCGGTGCCCCTTCTCTGGATCCAACAATTTCCAGTTCTCTGACCACCTTATCTGAGCCTGAATCATCTGGAATAGGTCCGTCATCGGACTTGGCCTTTGTGACAGCAGCATCAAGCCTAGTTTCTTTGGATGACAACCATACATTAACATAGGGTCGGGTCCTGGGGGGGGCTTGTCCCCCAAAAATTTTGAGGGGGCTTGTACCTTGAACAAAAATTTTTATGGGGGCTTGTACCGCAAGAAAAAATTTGTAAATTTTTTTGAAAAATTAACGCTAATCTAATTAAAATTTGCAAATTTTGTAAAAATTTGCAAAAAATCTTCAATTTTTGACAAAAATCTCAAAATTTTGCCCGATTTTCCCGAAAAATTAAACATTTTAGCTAAGAAATTCCGGCGAACTCGGAAATTTTTTGAAATTTTACTGCAAAAACTAATTTTTCTGGCTATTTTTGGTTACCCCTTGGCCATTTTTTTGTTACCCCTTGTCCCCGACGGCGATAGGGCTTGTACCTTGCCCGGGTTGGGGGGGGGGGGCTGGACCCCCCAGACCCCCCCCGCGTTAACCTATGATGACAACCAAACTGATGGTTCAGCTGCTCAGACACGAAGCTTCAATGACGAAATGAACAGAACATTGGACTGGAAGCAACTTGGATTTGAACAGAGGGACTCTCCTCAGAGTTCTGAGTCGAGTCCCGGGGACCAGACCGTCATCAGTCTTGAGGAGCGCATGGACTTGGGTTCGTCCCCGGACCGTGGGCAGGCTCTACAAGAATCTGATGATGATATGACGGCCCTGGGAGCTGCGGCGATGCCTGGATTGCCACCTTTGGACGACCTGGTTAATTCAGTGTACCAGAATCTTGGAATTGATTTGGAACGCGAGTTCTCACTTGGAACGGCGGCACTGAACAATTGGGCCATGGATTCGGGAGCACAGCATAGGCTGTCCTGGGACCCATCATTTGATGTTGGGACTCAGGCTTTGGCTTCACCGTCTCATCAGCCCAGTCCATCACGGAGCTCCGCGGGTGTCATCACCCCCGTAGTAGCGAACCAAGGAATGGAACAGCAAGTTATGGTGCCTCGACCCTCACAAACGACAACCAGGGGACAGATGGGCCCAGCCCAACGCCCTGAGGGAGCAGTCGTGATCACATTGAACACGACCGTCGTGAATAACCAGATTTTGCGACCGACCGGTCGCGAGTTTGTTCGCTGATGCCGAGAATTGGGACCATCGCAGGCCTAATGATATCTTCATGCGAGCCGTGCGTATTTTGGAAGTGGTCGAGGATGGTGACACTCACTCAAAGCCCATGGAGATTATTTGTAGCGTTGGTGATAGTGAGAGGGTTCAGCAAACTGATCAGCAGGAATGTCCAGCGTACATAGGCGAACTCAAACGTGAGCTTCAGGACATCAGGAACTCGATCGTCCAAGGCCAGGCGATGGCAACAGGTCAGCAAACCTGGGACGATGAAGTGGTCGCAGCCTGTGAGATATTGGACGATCCGAACATGCAAGATTTGGACCCGGAGGAAGTCTGCTTCTTGGTGGAGCAACAGGCGAACGCTGGAAGCTCAGGAAAGGCATCTTCTAGTCAGGATAGGTCCAATCGCTGTACCTACTGCGCGGAACCTGGTCATAGGTGGGCACATTGTCCGGTGTATAATAAGAACATCACCTTCTGGGGTGACGACCCACTTTGGCTCAGGATGGTCAACAGCAGATTCTTTGGTTGTTTGCTGAAACAGAAGGATGATGGCACTGGTCAATTTGAAGTAAAACGCCCGTCCGGCGGTGGTGGTGCAACGCGTGGTTCAGGTCGCTTCCTGTCATCAGGTCGCGGCGGTGGTGGATTCAGGAAACGAGGTGGTGGTGGTGGAAGCAATGCTGGTCAACGAACTGGTGGCAATTCGGGAAACGAATGATGGGGGAGCGGACCCCCGCCAAAAAACCGGAGGCCGGTCATGTCAGCATGATTAGGAGGCCACCCGACCACACGGGTCACGATTTCCCGAACCATGGATCACAGGGATCTCAGGTCGGCCATTGGGTCCGACCAGTCAGCCAGTTCCGTCACTCAGGTCATGTCAATATGTTACGATATCAGCATATTGGGACGTTGTCCGACGAGGAATTGCATACCCCACGTTGGAAATGCAGGATATCCTGAAGCAAGTGCTTCCATATTGCTTGTGTACTGCATAATGGACGGAAGCAGGATCGTCATTCGGTCGGGGTCTTCCCCAGAAGACTTCATTTGCCTCAGCGGCAAGCCCAGGATCCTCTGAGACCTCAGGAACACCCAGAATCTGGGCAATCTCAGGAACCTCGGGGACCGAAAAAGCCGAAGAAGTCCAAGAAGCCCAACAAAAGTGGCAAGAAGAAGAAGGGCAAAGCTCAGTCACAGGATGGGTCTGTTTGTCAGGAATCGGATTCGGAACAGTCACCCATAGATTCGGTGGCAACACAAGCTGTCACGGTCAAGGACGGCTTGTCTCTTCAGGAGGCTGCATCAAAGGATTGCAATCCGGAACCTAGTTCACCGGATGCTCGTGCTTCGAACTCGAGTTCAACTCGGGTTTCTAGCACGAGCCCCGGGGACGGCCCTCGTGATCAGCCTACGTCGTCATCGACGTCTGCTACTGCCAAAAAGACCGGGAACGCGAACCGGGAACCTCCAGCTATTCCGAAATTGAAACTTAAGCCGGTGATACCTGGCACACTCCACGAAAAGCCGCGAACCGGACCTCCACCAAAGGTCAGGATGATATTCCGACGTTCAATAGGTTTGATCCGTTGGATTTGTCCAAGGTAGACGCGGACATGACGGAGGCATACTGGACTCGACTGACCAAAGCACAGGACGTCTGGTGTCAAGAGGAAGAAAAACTGGAGAAAATGGAGGGTGCCGTTCAACGGCAGTCCCCCAAAACGAAGGCAGCAGCGAAGACAGTCGTTGACAACATGGAAGATTTCGAGGAGGCTCTGAGTGCCTTCATGAAGAAATTCCGTCAGGACGACATAGCCAATGTGGTCGGAAAGGTGTCCAAGGCCACCGAACCAGATGATGACATGGTTCGTCCCTCGACTTCGGGTCATCCCGAAGATGAGGCTGACCATGACGGATCAACCAAAAAGGATATCCGTGAAGCTGTTCGACAGGTTATGAACGGCGAGGCGGTCTATTTTGCGAATTCAGCGGCTTCCATCTCGCTACGTCACTCGCCATATGTCCTTTTCCGGATTAATGATGTCACTGCCCTGGGTCTGGTGGACACCGGCGCTTCTGTCTCATTGATCTCAAAAGAGTTCTATGACAGGGTCAAGCATCACGCATTGACGCCTATGACAGCAGCGGAGATGCCTAGCATTTCGGCAGCCGGAGAGGGAAATAAATTGACGACCTTGGTCAATGCAAACTGACGTTGCGGTTTTGTCAAACGCAAGGACATATGGCAGAAAGTACAACTTACAGGTTCTATGTGGTTCCGGAGTTACAACAGGAAATGCTGATAGGGTATGACTTCCTGTATGATATGGGTTACAGCATTCATCCTGGTGGTGGTTTCATGTCCAGCTACTATGGAAGAGTGTTGTTCCTGAATTCAGCTGAACTACAGGGGATATCGGTGGTGTACAATATCCCATTGGCTGCAGCGGTCAACTTGTGCATCAGGGAAAGGGTCAGAGTACTCCCTGGTCGAGAAAAGGATGTTCCCGTAAAGGCTACGATGGCAGGAGGCCTAGCTGTACCGAAGAGCCAGTTCATGCTGTTTGAAGCTATTGCTATTGAAGGCTATTGAAACATATGGAGTGTTTCCTCAGGCGGGTGTCCTGACTGTGACGCCAAAGGTCACCTACATTCGTGTCTACAATGGAGGATACCAAATTGTTGACCTCCCTAAAGGAATGGTTATGGGAGAGGCCTGTCCTGCAGTCCAGGTTCGCGAGGCGGAACGGCCAACATCCTACGTAATGGAGGCAGGGGTCGATTTGCAGACCATCCATTACAATCTCAATAGATGGTTCGGTCATCCGACCACCTATTCGCTATGGGCGGAACAGGTTGGTGAAAGTGTAAGCAAGTTACACCGGATGTTTCCAGGGTTCTATCCTTTGGATTTACCATTGCAGCCATCTATGGAACAAGCTGACGCAGTCGTGGTTCAGCGGCCCAAATCTCCAGTAACTTCTGCGGTCCAGGAACCCAAACATAGAACCGAGATCCATAAGTCAACTGATCCTGATGCGGATAAGGATCGGGAAATGCCTTCGGAAACGGCCACTGGTGGACATTTCTACTCTGCTGAGGATCGGGAGCCACGTCCTGAACCTACGGAGCAAGAAAAATTGGAGGATACTGAGGCCAATGTTGATTTTGATAAGATGGATTGCTCCGACGACTCGGACAGGTAATCCTGGTCGGACGAAAATAGATCAGCATCTGATTGATACAGGCAAGGATGGACCTCTGAAGAGCCGTACCTATCGTATGAACCCGAAGCAGAAGGCTGAGGTCGAGAAGCACATAAACTCCATGCTCAAGGAAGGGGCATGTGATCAGTCAGGATGGCTACGAAGTAGATCCTGACAAGGTAGCTGCAGTGGCCAAGCTACCCAATCCTGTTGATTGCCGTGGCGTCAAGGCGTTCCTCGGAATGTCAGGATACTATCGGAGGTTTGTGCTCAACTATGCCAAGGTGGCAGCACCGCTCATTGAGCTGCTCAAAAAGGATGCTGTCTTCGAGTGGACCGAAGCTAGGCAACGGGTGTTCGACGCACTGAAGAAAGTTCTGACCGAAGCTCCGGTGTTGGCGTATCCGGATTTTGACAAGATTTTCATTCTGTCGGTGGATGCGAGTCATCATGGCTTGGGAGCGGTCCTCGAACAGCCCGTGTCGATTCCTCGCAGTCCGAAGAAACCGGGCGAGACATGGACGGTAAAGACACGTCCAGTGGCGTATGCCAGTCGTACACTCACGGTGTACGAGAGGAATTATTCGGCCACAGATCTCGAAGGAACAGGAGTGGTTTGGGCATGTCAGAAGTTTCGCCACTATCTGATGACAAGAGCCTTCATCATCAGAACGGATCATATGGCAGTTAAGGACCTCCTTAACAACAGATCAGTGCTGGGAGCTGGAAGACAGGCAAGATTTGCCTTGCGCCTGCAGGAGTTCGATTTCATTGTGGGTTAGCGACCAGGTCGTGACAATGTAGTTCCGGACGCATTGTCACGTCTTCCAGGCTATGACCGTCCAACGGAAATGGAAATGGATGGGACGGAAGTCATGTACCCGCCGGAAATCTGTGCCATTGGTGATGATGTGCTCACCTCCGCCGAGTGGAAACGCGCGCTGCGCAAGGATCCGGAATTCAAGCCCATGGTGGACTTGATTGAACGGAAATGCCTGCCGGATGATGACCAGGATGCTGCTCTGTTGCAGAAACTCCGGCCGTACTTCTTCATACAGGACGGTCTCCTGTTTGTTTGGCACGTGGATGAGAGAGGTCGAAGAAGAGGTGACGCCTTCAAATCGATCGCCGTGAATAGCGATTACCGCGAGGTGATCATGGAAGAAGCACACACGAGCTTCATGGTTGGTGGTCATCGCAGCCTTAAAGCCTATGCGAGCCTCGTGTCACGGTATTTTTGGCCGACCATGGCACAGGATCTCGCTGACTTCATGAGAACTTGCAAGGTCTGTGCAAAGTTCAATAAAGGCCCGGCCACGCCTCAAGCTGGATTGCAAAATAAAGTCCGTGCAAACAGACCTCTGGATTTGGTCAGTCTGGATGTGATGCATTGGACGAAGAACAGGACACTTCGAGGCAATACCTGTATTTTGGTCGTCATCGACCATTTTACACGGTCTGCGCAGGCATTTGTCATGCCCGACGAAAAGGCAGAAACGACGGCCTACTACTATTTCAATGGATTCGTCGCTCGTTGGGGAGTTCCAGTGCATTTGCTGTCGGACCGTGGATCAAATTTCATGTCACAGCTGTTCACGAAACTGACCGAGCTTAGTGCATCTAAACTTCAGCGGACAACGGCTTACCATCCGCAGGCTAATGGAGTGGTGGAAAGAATGAACAAGACTCTCCGGACCATTTTCATGAAGTATGCGGATATCTACCAAACGGATTGGGATGACTATGTGAACTGAGCGCTTTGCGCATATAGGAATTTGGTTCATAATTCAGTGGGTGACACGCCGCATTTCCTGATGACTGGACACGATATCCGGTTGCCGCTGGATCATTTCTTCGATGGTGGAGAATTATGATTCTTACTCACAATCCCATCTGTTCCGGTTGGAGCGAGCTTGGAAGGCTGCTCGTGAGTCGTTGGAAGCGTCATCGCTAAAGAATAGAAGAAATTTCGACAAGAAGGTCAATGAAGTCCACTACAAGCGCGGAATGCTGGTGATGCGCAAAGTTACAGGAGTAACTCCTTCCGGTATTTGTGCCAAGGTGAGACCAAAATGGGAAGGACCTTACCGGATAATGGAGAAGATGTCGGAAGTCAACTTCCGAATCCAGAAAGTTGGAACAAAGGACAAGCCGGATGTGGTTCACATAGAGAAGATCAAGCCATATCATGAACGGCCAGTCAAAGTTCCAACCCAGCCGTTACATTAAGCCTTCGTTAAGTCCAAGAAGGGTAGGTCATCCTGAGGTAGGTCATCCTGAGGTAGGTCATCCATCAGGTTGGTCAGGATGAAAATAAACATGCTGTGGTTAAAACGATCATGGGAAATTTGGACGGTATACCGGTGATGTTTTGTAGGGAATGTATGTTGGTTATATACGTATGTTTGTTGTGAGATTAGCTACCTTATAACATTCATAAAGGTTATTGTATGTGTGTGCACTGGTCCTTTTGGGCGCCCACTCTGTAGGCCGGTCACGCCAACGTACCATTAACATCACTGGGGGGATAAACTTTTTGTGTTTTTGTATTTTTTTGGGTCAAGTCTTTCTTTTTGTGGGGGTTAATTTTTAATTGTTGGGAGGGTTTTGATTCATTACTTCTTTCAACAATTTTCTAAGATTTCTTTTAATTCTATTTCCTATTAATCCCCGAATTAAAACTTTTCCTAAGAATCTAATTACTTGAATTTTTATCTCAATACAAAATTTTCCCTATTCCTTGGGTGGGTGGTCCCTTACCGCAAAATTTGGGTTATTTCTTGCATGTTGAACCTACACCTATTTGCTTCTTGTTTCAGCTGGTAGTATTCTAGTAGTCGCCATCTGGATCAAATTATTTCTGTATTTTGTACCTATATCTGGAGAAGTCACCGTGCACCGTCAGTTCAGGAAACAGCAGAAGAGCGGACACGATCCTATGGTTGGTGATGGTTCAGCCCAAGACCAGGCGCCGGACACCGAGGATTTAGAGCAGTTTCCCCCTCCAGAGGAGCCCAAATCCGTGGTCGAGGACTTGGATCTGACCACCCCATGGGACAGCATCCAATGGCCCCCCCTTTTGTGTCCGAGACCTACCAGGTGCCCGCATCGTCAGCGAGCCCTTTATCGGAACTGTTTGAACAATTGGACCCCGCTTCAATTCAGGACTCGGACTCGTACAGTGCCGTGGTCGCCTCGGACGAGAATCGGATGGGCTCCAGTGTGTCATCACGTCTGGGAGGCCAACGGGAAGCCCCATCACTAGTGGGTTCATGCAATCCCGGGCAGATGGATCCTCAGTCTTTGCCTGAGGTCTCTGGCGAGCCTACAGAGTCCAGCTCTGTTGGCCACGACCCAGCGACTGCAGCGCGGGACAGCCCGGCCACGACGACAGGCCAACGTACAGACCACGGACGCCAGGTCCTCAACCCAACTGGCAAGCCCGAACATCAGAATCCTATCGGTCCGAGTACCCAGGGAACCAAGCGTTCGGCAGTTGCTTGATTCGGACACTCGGACCGGACCTCGGCGTCCAACGGGAAGAAGCCTTGTGCTTTAGCCCGAAGGAGCAGTCCACCATCAACTTGTTCCACAAGTGCGCCGGGAACAAGTCAGGACACTACCCCCCGTAATCCAGGGTTTGGATCAAATTCGTCCCTCAAGGACATTGAGGCACAATTGGCTTTTCTACAAAGCCAGAACCTGTTGGTTCTACAGAAGATTCATGATCAGTCAACAGTTTCTCAGGACGCTGCTTCTTCAGTTGCCGAGTCATCTCGGTCAACTCCAGCTACATCTAAGCCTAAGAAGAGAAACCGTGGTGGTTCTAGGAAGAACTCCAGTGGTGCACAGTCAGCTCAGTCTGCTACAGAAACTGATGAGCCATCGCGAAAACCATCGAAGCAAAGCAAACGTTCTGCAACGAAACAGCAAAAGGCGGGGCCGTCATCGGCCAAACCCGTCCTGGTGGACCTGGACGCCGACCAACCACCACCGGATAGTGATGCTACCCTGCAGAAGCCCCCCATGGGTGAAGTGGCCGATGCTCAATTGAAAGCCGGTCAGCTCATGGTGGTTGACGAAATCAACGAAGACACCGATGGCTCGTTGGCGAACGTGGCAGGAGCGTTCGACGCAATATCACCACGGTTAGCGGCAGAAATGGACGACCTTGCCCAGAGTGTCCCATTGGTCCTCGAAGGGCATGAACACGTCCTGCCGGATTATCCCCATATGGTATTGATGACACCTAAGGAGAAGGCCTCCGCTCTCAGCTACGAACTTCCATCACGGGAAGAAATCGAGGCAGTTCCTAGTGATCTGCAACCAAGAGTCAAGGAACATATTTCGGGTATCGAGACCTACCAACACTACCTGAAGTTGGTGCTCATGAACAGTGAGAGCGAGTACGACACTCAACATCCAGAAGCCTGCCTTACTGAAGCCATTAGTGATGTTCAGTCAATTGCTAACCCGGAGAAATCATTCCGGTTCAGCGAAGACCATCTATCTTTGCCGGACCACTTCCAACCTTTACGGTTGATCAGAACCCTCCAGGGTCTATTTGATGCGATTCCGGACATCCTGGAAACGTATCAAGCGACTGGCGTCATCGCCATGGACATTGAAGGCGGAGCTTACACTCAGTTCGGCAACAAACAGGATGCCGCTATTACCATCATTCAGATCGCTGGACCAGTTCGATCACGACATCCGAATGTTTTTCTGATCATGGTCAGCGAAATTCTGGCATCACTTGAGGATTACTATTCAGTCCTGTATGCCTTGAAGATCATTCTTCATCCACCGGAGCCAGTCTATATGGTATTTGCTGGTGGTCAGGCCGACTTTCTACGTCTGGCCAAATTGGTCTCACTGGCATGGAATGCTATGCCGCCGAACTTGGAGCGATCGTCGCTCAGTCCGTGCCTTACATTCAGGCTCGGCGACGACAGAATCCGACGGTTCCTGAGGTCCCTTGGGAAAATATCACCGACACGACCAAGGAAATGTACGTCAATACTCATCACTCCCTGAGCAAGGTCTGCGAATATTGCGATGTGCCATCTCCTAAAGGACTGCGACCAGTGGACTTTCATGGATGTACGGTCTGGCGTAGCGAAGAGGAGGCTAGGTATGCCCTCGCTGACATTTTGGCCATTTATGCCTGCTTGATCAAGGTTGCAAATGCCTTGCCCTCTGATGAATGGATCCAAGTGATCTACCTGAGCAGCGCACGGTACACCTTTTCGCCCAACCTTTGACCGAAGCTCAACAAGGAAGCAGAGTTGGGGATATGACCACTTGCCCAGGCCAAGATGTTCACTCCTGGAAAGACCACGGCCTCGCAGGTTCTTCATGACCGTCAGATGGAATGCCGACGGAATGTGACAATCAAGCGTGGATCGATGAAGTACCTTAAGGGGAGCTTCGCCTGGTCATTGTCTGTGCCTGAAGCGGAGGGTGGGAACGCTACCCACGCTTTGCGAGAGGTTTCCTGGGTGCCTCTAATGGAGTTGCTGACCAACTTCTATGAGTTGAAGTTCATGACCCGACGACGACGGGATGAAGGTCTGGACTTCAACTGTATGCGATCGTCGCAAGCCGCCATCATCACGCGGATCCGAATGACACGCCAACGGACCTACCACCTAACACGGCCCATCGTTTCCTGCGAACTGATGATCAACCATCAGATGAGGAGTCTGGGTGGTCATCCACCCCTCCGAACGAGCAGACACAGGCCGATGAACCGGAACCATTGGCGGAAGCACGAAAGGCTGCCCATAGACGGGAAAAGGAGACGAAGTCACCGCCCTTGCCGAAGAAGCTTCCACCATTGACTCACTACAAGGAAGGGACTGGTTATCCGAGGAAGAAGGAGAAGCCTCCGGTGACCTACTCTGGTGGTCACCGTTATGTGGAGGATCGTCCTACCTATCTGACGGCTGGGTCATCCCATCCAGCGCAAACTGCGGTCACCACGAGCCCACGCAGAACGAGGTCCTCTGCTCGTCCGCAGGAAGCGGCGAACCTGGCCAAGGAAACCGAAGAACCGGAGGTTATTCAGGTATCCGATGAAGAGTATGCGGCGGACGAAGACCAGCCATCAGAAGAGGTCGGACGCCGAGAACCGACACATACGGATGAAGAGGCCCAACGTCAGCAGGGGACTTTTCAACCGACCCTTCTGGAATCATGCGCACCCAGGCTGACAATGGCCAACCCAGCCCATCAATCCGGCTGGCATCCACCTATCACGAATAGCTAGCTAGCTAGCTCGGCTAGCTTCGCTGGCATCAGGGATCAGGATTCCTCGGACGTCAGGTTCGTCTGTGACGTCGTCTGGGGTCCCTCATGCCGTGGACGAGATTCTGGCCCAGCATGGAGACATTTCTCACGTCTCGTATCAGGAGGCCAGACGATTTCTGGTCTCTTGCGGCGAGCGTCCTGGTGGTGTCGCAGGCCCATCTGCCTACCTTCCTGACCTCTATCACTGGAAGTTGGAACAGCCCGTGATTATCACCCAGCTGGCCACGTCGACGGACCCGTCAACAGGGGTTCAGTCGTCAGTCAACGTCTCCATTGCGAGGGTTCAGCCCTATATCCGATCCCGGTGCCCGAATCAATTCTGACTTTAAACGCCCTATTTCGAGACTCACCCATTGACGTTGATCAACCTAAACGTCATATCTATGTGGCGGGACCCCCTGCGGACCCCTAAATGCCAGGGTACGATTCTGAATTCTGAAAATGAATCCTTCTTCCGGATAGTGGAACAGGGTAACCCGGTGTTCTGGGAGGTTTATCGGGAGGTCCCCACGGATGGCTCGGGCCCTCCTTTGCGGTGGTCCGATCTGGTCATCCTGTATTGGAAACGGAACGGTGGTGCTATGGCCCATTGGATCCTGCCCTATATTAACACCTTGAACTCTTTGGGTGTCGGGGACACTAACTTTTCTCAACTTATGGGCCCGATGTTAATTGAAAAGGAGCAGAAATCGGAGCTCATGCAGGTGATGCAGTTGGCGGAACTGCAGGGACTCAACCCGGTCGTGGGCATGCGGGAGCATGAAGGGCTTTGCAAGCGGCCTGGCCATGACATTGGACCAACGGCCATGACCCAATTGGCTCCGGACCCGTCCGCCTTCGTGGTTCCTGAACCCCGCCCAACTGGTGAAGTGATGATGGGTCCGTCCGTCATCCGAACTTTGAGGGGAACGGCGGTCCCGTCCACACCTGCGCTGCCTACGGTCCCCGCGACACGATTTGGCTCGAAACTCAGTCGGGTCGAGTTATCCCAGGGCGAAGCGACCAGCGTCATCGCTAGGTCAGCACCAAAATCCCCGTTGGTTGGAGCGGAGGCAGCCAGACCCGGTGCGTCTGCCTCTCAGTCAGAAGTTTTCGGCGGTGTTTCTGGTTCGGGACGAGGTCGCGGCTTTCGTCCTTTCGGATCCGATTCGGATTCATCAACGGCAACCGCTACCACAACTCGCTCAACACCTGTGAGTCTACGCCAACGATCAGGCACACCTAGTCGGGTAGCCTATGTCCCTCTGGAGGAACCACCTCTGGATTCCCCAGCCCATGACCAGTGGGAACCGGATGGTCGGAATTCTGCAAATTTGGGAACTTCCGCCCGAATACCCGAATAACTATTCGAAGGACAATTTCCCTCCATTCCGGTATATTTGGTCAATGTCCTCTGTGACATGCTCAATCGGGACATTGCTCGTACGGTTTCTCAGGGAAGTGAGGACCCGATATACGATGAATTCAAGATCGAGCAACCCACACCGGCCGAAGTCGCTCAGATCAAAATGGACCGTTGGCCCGATGATCCGATCATATATTGTCGGGATAACAATCTTCAGGGGATCCCGCATAACGTCCCTGGAGATCCATCAGAGAAGAAACTCCATCCGTGGGTGGTGCTGTTTCGCGAAGAGGTCCTTAATTGGATGCAGGCGAACGCCCACGTATCCCAACGGTTTCCATCGGACTTTATGGACCACATCTGGCAGACGATGTGCGCCCGTGACAGCCATATAACGAACCACATGACGGCAAACCCGGAGTCTGAACAGACCGGCGGTCGGACTGTTTGGCACTCGCGGTGGGTCATCAAGGACTATCGTGATCGTCATGGGAAGCATTTCAAAGGTTTCCCCGTCAACCGCGTGTCGTCGAACGCACGATGGGCCAATTGCCTGGCCATGGCAGCGTTGGTGCCCGAACTCTTTCGATACCCGCACCTGATTCGACGGTACGAATCCTAGCATTTCTCCGTGGCCCACATGCACGCTCGCTGCACAACTTCCTGTTCAATACGACCAGTTGGAATGGGCAAAATATCCAAGGATCCTTGTACACCGAAGTGGGCCTTTGGTTCATGCAGGCGGGACCTGATGAGCTGTGGGAGGACAGGTTCACCCGTGTCCCTTTGTCCGGCGCTCGTCTCGAAGCCTACCTCGACGTGAAAGCGTCGGTTCGAAAGCGCATAGATGCGGCGGCCGAGCGCTATAACCGAGGTCAGCCCGCACCTCCGTTCTTCCGACAAGACGCACCGGCGGCCCTTCGAAAGCAACCGATTGACATGCCTCCGAATTGGACCGGTGTCCATATTACGGATTGCGCTCCGCCGGGCCAGGAGAAGAATACCTTCCACCCGTGCTTTGCCCTAACCATTTGGAACCCCTTGGAACCCCATCCAAGTGACCACCATAGATCCACTGACCTGATCATGCGGGAATATTGAGTGCGTCGTCATCGAGCCTCATGACCCATGGTCCGTTCATTCCATCAACGATGACTATTTACAGTCCGGAAAGTTGTCTTTCCTGATTGTGAAATCTTCTGATTGTGACTTTTTCTGGCATCTAATTGGACTTGACCCATGTCGCCCACCATGATGACGGTTCATCCGATGCTGGAACCTGGATTAGACTTTATTTCCATTGATCTTCGGATCCTGATCACATATAGATCTGTGTTTTAGCTGTTTTTTGTGTTGATACTAGTTTTGCATAATTGCATCTGTTATTTTGAATTTTAATTCACGAATTTGGAATTTCTTCTGTTGTTTTGTTTTTGAATATTTCATTAAGAGCCGATTCTCTGTGATGTGCAATGTGTATCTAAATTCTGTGTACGTACGTTTTCTAGTTTAATTTTCTTTGAATTCATATTTTATCTCTTTGCTTAATTTTTCTACGAACCAGTTTTTGAACCTGTGTTTTTGTTATAAATATGCCGTATGTTAACCATATTTTTCGTATTTTTCTACTAATACGTATGTCAATTTCATTTGCTCATATGATGTGCAGTACTTTATTTTCGAGGAATCATTCCATTTTGCCTTATTTTACTGCCATATCTATGTTTGCCATTTATTGTCGAAAACCCCAGTGACGTCCGCGTCATATGAAAATACAAAAATTTGACCTATGGAGGGTGAGTTTTTCTTCCCATAGGACCTCCACCTAACGGTGTGTATTTTCTATGGTTATTTTATTATTATAATAATTATTATCATAGGCAGTTTGCCTTTTTGAGCGACAGCCTGATAAACCCTAGCTCAGCTTGGTTTAAACATTTAAATTTAATTAATATTTTATCTGAAAGTTCAACTTATCTTCTTTTGTTAACATTTATTAACACAGTCGTTTGACTATACATTCCAAAGGAGGGTAACTCCTCTTCCCCATGAGTTACGTTTGGAAAGTCATCTGTATTTTCATATTAACTTACTTACACAATCCCAGTAATGTTTACGGTTCTATTTTTAATACGTGTATTTTAGGCCAAATACTTATGCTTATTTTTGTCATTCTGTGTGCTTTAATTTTTGACTGTTACTAGTGCTTCATAGTGCCTAGTATATGTTTAATCCTTGTAATATGTAGTATTTAATCGCTTGTTTTTCTGTGGTCTTCTACACTTGTTGTTAGTTAGGATTAGTTTGTCTAGAGCTTATGACTTGCAGTTATCAGTCGTACTGTTTTGTAGCATCATTGCTCTGTATTGTCTGTACTTGACCAGCTCACGTACCAGTCCGCCATTTGTGCAGTGATCCTCTCGGGAGTTCGGATGTCGAGCCCTGGGGAGATGTAACGGATCAAGGTGACACACGGTCAACCTTTCCGTTGCTGGCGGTTGTAGTTAGCATAGCTACCCGCTCGGCTTCATATATTGTCGAATTATGAAATTCTGAATAAATAATTTGGTTTCAGTAAAGATTAGAGGTTCGTATAAGAGTGTGTAATATGTCTGATCAATCCCTACTTATTCGCTAACCTATCAAGAATAAACGACACAGCCCTAATTTTCACGGATTTACTTTACAAGAAGAAAAATACAAGGTTAAACAAAATTCCAGAACTTATGAAACTTTCATAAAAAGGATACCGAACATTACTTCTCAAGTTGACAGAACAAAAACCGAAGCAAGCACTTTTATAAACAAAACTCAATAATAAAGAAACAACCCAAACCCAAAAGGGGGAACCCCCGACTAAGCACCCAAACTTGCCCGTAGGCTCACAAACCTGACCGGAGAACTGATGAAGTGAAAAAGCGCGGGCGTCTCCCAGAAAGTTGGCATGACAACTGATTGTAAAAGTGCGCCCAAATTTGAGAGAAGACGAATTAGCTATGTACGGCGTTGCACCGTACACAGAAGTAGAATTTACGTTGATTTGCATAAAGTTAGCACACACTTTTGCATAATTTTGAGTGAAATCAAGGAAATATTCAACAGATTACCCCCTCTTTTGAAGCGCGCGCCCTCGCCGCGGCCTCCGGGCACATAGAAGTTAGTAATAAAATTACGTTAGCCTACGTACCGTAGCTACTAGTATAGATAAAATGCGTGTTAGAAAAATGGGAAAAAGATAAAAAATTTTCCTATCCCTCGGGGACGTCTTCCCGGGGACACTACTCGGGCCCCACACTTATACACCTATTAGGGGATTCCGAGACACGGGTAAAATTACGCCGGAACATACCGGGGGTACATTCAACATATAACGGACTTTGCCGACATACAAATACAAAGAAAATTGGGACAAGCCCTTCAGCCGCGACTAGAGCGCACATTACAAAACAGGACATAATCCGAAGATATAAATTTATAATATAAAGTATCAAAATAATATAATCAAAAGCGAGTGCCAACAAAAGCGTTCGAAGAATTAAGAGAAGAAAATTTCAAGTATAGAAATAATTGTAAGAAGAAATTCGCATATTATGAAATCAGATCTTAGGGGGAAGGCAGCGAGGCTCAAGGGGAGACTCAATTTCAAATGCTCCAAAGGAGCGAAATAAATCAGAAAGGCGAGTATTTCAAACTCAAAAGGGGTCTCTCTTGAGCACCTGCCTGCCCCAACATACAAAAATATACTAGAATCTTTAATAAATGCCAAGAATTATAAAGCACACAAAATAAAGCAATGCTGGCATAGCTGCGCAAAAAATGGACATGGCAAGAATAAGTCAAACTAAGGCAGTATGTGTAGAAAATTTTGAAGTAAAAGTAAACCCGTGACTATTTTTAGAAAGAAAAGTGAAACAAACACCATGTTAAGAGAAACAAGAGACCCGAAAAGATTAAGAAAATGGAATAACATACTACACATATAGAACAGCCAAGCTGAGCTAGAGGGAACCCATGAGAAAAGAATATCTCAGGAATATGAAAAATAGAAGAAACAGAATTTTAATAGAAATTGATAGAATGTTTTAATTCAGGAGAAGAAACCCACAACAATGACCAAATATAGACCCCACCCAACCACGGTTAACGCTGAATCTGTAGAGTACATGTAAAATATAGACAGTGGAACAAAAATTAGTAAAAGAGGGAAAGGGGGAGGGGGGACGGACGAGGTGAGGGGGCATACAACCGGGTTCACAACAGTCACAAAATTTGACTTTATAAAGTTCAAAACAATCGTAAGTAGCTCCAGGCTGCGGGAGAGATTTCAAGTTCCAAGCACCGAGGGAAAAACCCCATACCATATCACCGGATCGAGACCTCCGGACCACTGGGCGGATGCCCCACGGCATCAAGCTCCCGCTCAATCAGAACCATCGCCGCCAGCCTTCCGAACACCGAACCAGGCCCTTCCAAACCAGATGTAAACATAGGGGCCAACCCGTATCACATATAGGGGCAATACAATCACAGACAAACAAACAGTATAGCAGGGGAACACTCGCCGTCAATGGGGACAGGGGGGAGGGAAGGGGACGATAAGTATAATACAGAACAAGCAAACAAAAATGGAATAATATACGGCATGTATGTATATGGTAAGCATATAGGCACGATGCCTAACAGTAACAAACAAAAATAGTTGAGCAAAAGCTCGCAGTACATATATATGAGGCCCGATTAATTTGGAGAGTGTAGGCAGAAACCGACGGAACCGTTATCTTCCCTATGGGGAAAACGCAGGCACCGTAGGAGACGCCAAATCAGAGAAAGCGGAAAATAATTCTCAAGAGTCAAAATTGCCGGTCCGGGGCTGACCGCCCACCGTTACCTTCCCTATGGGGATAGCGCAGGCGACGAGCAGCCACGGACCCGCCGAGGTGCGGCACGGTGTTAAGAATACCCCAGTACTATTGCCTATATGGTTAAAAATTAATATGATAAAATGCAAGAAATACAAAATGCCCACCCTTATATGATGTAAGAATTCAAAATTTCAAGATTCAGAACATAAATATCAATAGAAAAGATTTATTCGTTTATTTAATTTACAATAAGAGTTAAATTTATTCAATTTGTAATGGAAATCAAATGTAATTAATTTGTAAGAGAAATCAAATTTAATCAATTTTTTATGAAAAGATAGAAGAAATTTATCATGAAGAACAAGAGAAGATTGAAGTTTATCACGAATATGAATAGAAGAAATTATTAAATCAAGAAATGCACTACGAGGACTAGAAGCCGTGCTACAAGAAAGTTAGTGTGAAAAATTTAAACATGCAAGTACCCTTTTAATAAAATTAGGATTTCAAGAAATTTTACTTTTATCCAGAATTTATAGAATGACATGAAAAAGAAAACTCTAGGAAAGCTGATTTGAAATTAATTAAGTTAATTCTTGTTTTAGGGTACTAAAAGCGAATGTTGTAAGGTAGCAAAAGGCAACATAACCTACAACAAAATAAATTAAAAACTTTTTCCCCAAACCCATGCGGCATAAACACAGGAGTCATGCTCTATTCGAAAACAGAATTTTCTCCCAATCAAGCAAAAAATATTTTTAGATAATAGCAAAAGATTTTTTAAAGTAAACAGAAAAAGTTTACAACCCCCACCATTCAAACAATACAAGAACAGAAGACATATCAGGGGGCCGGTACCAGGATCCCAAGAGGGTAGGAACCTAAACATAAAACAAAAATAATTAGTCACAAAATTAATAAAATTCTAGGTTAAAACTAGAGGATAATTAAAGCAGCGGTAATAGGTGTACGCGTGAACACAAGATGCCTAATCGCAGCACGTGCCTGACAGACCGGTGCACGGAGTGAACATTGAGCTTGTGCCGAGGTCGGCACAGTAAAACCAGGTGAACAGAATGCAGGGTAAAATTGGAAAGCGGCCTAGGTCAAAATTTACTGGTCCAAAATTGTTCACATTACGATTTTTTTAAAATGACATGTATAGGGCTTCCTGCACACAAAATTGTAGCCACCCCAGTCCAGTTTCATTTTTAACTGTGCCGACCTCGGCACAGAATTTTTAAAACTTTTTGAATTGAATTTGAATTAAAAGAATTGCTAACAATAAACATCAATTTGTTCCCCCACAGCATTCACCCGTTGGATTACCATTAATTAACTTAATTAATTAGTTTGTCTAGAGCTTATAACTTGCAGTTATCAGTCGTACTGTTTTGTAGCATCATTGCTCTGTATTGTCTGTACTTGACCAGCTCACGTACCAGTTCGCCATTTGTGCAGTGATCCTCTCGGGCGTTCGGATGGCGAGCCCTGGGGAGATGTAACGGATCAAGACGGTCAACCTTTCCGTTGCTGGCGGTGTTGTAGCTAGCATAGCTACCCGCTCGGCTTCATATATCATCATCACCTTGGGCTGGGACACGTTTGCAAGTCACGTAGCTCCCCCAGCGTGTATATGTGGGATTGGGTGGGTTCCCTCCCCCTCGTGACTTTGGGAGCTACGTGATTGGGGGAAAGTTCCACTAGGCTCGTGGGAGGGTCCAACCCAACACTCGCTTCCCCCCTTTTACTTTTGTATTGTTCTGTCTTTGTGAGCGCTTGTCTAATTCTGCTATTCTCCCCCTTTTAATTACTGTACATATATTCAGCACGTGCCTGACAGACCGGTGCACGGAGTGAACATTGAGCTTGTGCCGAGGTCGGCACAGTAAAACCAGGTGAACAGAATGCAGGGTAAAATTGGAAAGCAGCCTAGGTCAAAATTTACTGGTCCAAAATTGTTCACATTACGATTTTTTTTAAAATGGCATGTATAGGGCTTCCTGCACACAAAATTGTAGCCACCCCGGTCCAGTTTCATTTTTAACTGTGCCGACCTCGGCACAGAATTTTTAAAACTTTTTGAATTGAATTTGAATTAAAAGAATTGCTAACAATAAACATCAATTTGTTCCCCCACAGCATTCACCCGTTGGATTACCATGCAAAATCTTTCCGTTCAAAAGAAATTAATTTGGCTAGAACCGACCTGCGCGCAATGGTCGGTCCAAGGGAACACTTCTTAGAAAGCAGACATGAAAATAAACTCATACTTTTGAGAACCCCCAGCAAAGATAAAAATATATCTCATTGAAGTAACAAATTTTACCCCTGCCCGGTCATAAAACGCGTCGGACCGTTTGCAACCGGCCAAGCGCGTCATAGCCAAGCATAGTAGCAATTCAAAATTCTTACCAATGCAATCAGAAAACTTATGCTAATCCGGGTGGGATCCGTGAACTTTTGACTCCGTAGAAGAATGTCCATTGCCACCTGCCAACCCGCTGGAAAGAACTGGATGAAAGGCGGAGGAATCTTGTACCTGAAATTAAATCAAAAGTGAAATTTTTTTGCACGTGTGATGTGAAACTGCGACCAGGCAGCTGTGCGTAAAATGAGAATACGAACAAAATCTAAAACATCTGAGGCTAAAGTGTCAAGTTGAAAGTATGGTTAAAAGGTGCAGGTTAAAAGTGTGTACCAAAACCATTGAAGCTAAAATAGTAAAAGGCAATAGTACTAGGGATATAAAATACAAAATATAGAAATACCTGAGATATGTGTACGTACATAAGTACGAAAGACTACATTTTAGAATTTTTAAAGATTATTTAAATCGAATAAAAAGATCCTATAAATTTGAATCAAACGAAAAGTAAAAAAGAAAAAAGCCTTAAAGTATTTCTTTCAAAAAAATATTTTGAATAAGGACTTTCAATAAATTAACCGGGCCAAACAAACGACATACTAATCATCGGGGTTTACCCCCTCTTTCGAAAATTAACTTGGGACAGGGAGGGTTGGACAAAAAATGAGGAGTTGTTGGGGTTACTGGAGGGGTGTCTACCCCCTCTTTTGAAATTTCAGGATGCCGGCCTTCTTGTCAGACCCCGGACAGCAAGGGAGGTGGGGGACGTACCCCCAAGGATGGAAGTATCTGCACATTTGTATACATCACCGCAGGCGCATCGGCACACCAATTTGCTATAAATTCTGACCGAATTTCGTCTGATGACAATAATGGGTGGTGTATTCCTTGCATGCTTACTTCATTGGTAGAAAATAACAAGTCCCAGTGAAAACGTTTCATGAAATCAGTTCCTATTAAAATCTCACGAGAAAAGTTAGGAACCATATGAAAAAACCACCCATTCTTTACGCCCTACCGTGAAAATGATAAAAACTTTAGCAGCAAGTTTTAACGGCGTGTCGTTAGATGCCACTGCGGTGATGGGATCCGATTTCTGAAATCGAACATTGGCGCCCCTCTTCAATATTCTCTTAACTGTCCGGGGACTGACAATGGATATTGCTGCTCCGGAATCAATAATAGTCAAAATTTTGGTCCCGCCGGAGGTGACGACTATGGCTGGAATATTATCTGCTGCTACCGGTACTTGCTCGGATTCAATTTCGGTGGGCCCTCCCGGCGTTACTGCCTCTGACGTCAGATCTGCTAGTTGGGGTTTTTCTGGCTCCTGTCGTGCCGTTGGACTGACAGCTTCCTCAGTTTCTGTCCCTACAGAAACATGTTCGGGCCGGTGGCAGCAAGGGGCAGTCGCACCCCCGAATATGGGAGAAAACCCCGCGGTCCATGAGGGAGGTCATTGTTTTTCGACAAATGAAATAGAGTTGTATTCCGACTGATTTGGACATAGGCACTTCAATAAAGTTGACATTTCCTGCATTGGATTTAAAAGTACGTGATAATATTCTTGCATAAAATCAAAAGTATCCCTTTGTATGGCCTACAAGGTAGTAAAATTATGAACCACTTTTGAAAAAACATTTGACAATTGGGCCTCCATCATAGTTAAATCAATTTGTGGAGAATTTGATGAGGCAACTGACTCAGGCGGGTCGGAGCCAAATACGGTAGGGTCCACCCCCCCTTTTGAATCGCCACCAGCCAGATCAGATACCACCCCGACTTGAAATTGAGTTAGAATTTGATGAACTTGATCGGCAGTAACTCCATGTGAAGCCGGAGCCGCCCTCCTAGGAGAAGAAGGTGCAGCAGGAGTTGAAACCCCCGAGGCTCGTACAAAATTTTGAGAGAGTTCCGGAACACCTGCATTTTGCATGTGTACTGTACGTTGGTATGGGGCCGGGGTTATAGTGGTCGGAGCTGAAATTTGCTTTGGCTGGTAATTTTGTCTGCCAACATACCCATCCTGGTTTCCCAAGTTTGATGGGGGTGGAAGGACCGGAGCAGGAGCAGAGAATTGAACTGGGGACGGGCTGGGAGGTAGGGGGGCGTACCGTGGCAAAGGAGGAACCGGGGCATAATTTATGGCGTGGTATTGTTGCTGGTATACCGGTAGTCCAGAATATTGAATAGGGTATGCATGTGATGAATGGGCCACGTGATCAACCCTCTCAGGTAGGGGACGGTTTTTATAATTTGGGGGAGCCTTTGAGGGGTATCGTTCCCAACAATTTTCCCGTGGGTGACCGCTTTTTTACAATATTTGCAAGGGGTCTTTTTCTGTTTTTCTTCTTCCCACTTACTCAAGGCTTCGTGGATATGTTGTTCAAACCAATCTTTTAATTCACGAAAACCCAAACGGGAGGCCGCAACCTCGAGGTTAGACTGCGAGGGAGTATCTGTACGTTTTGAGGGCTGGGTTTTTTTGTCGGTACCCCCATCTTCAACGTAATAAATTGGCAGGTCATAGGAGAGAGTGTCTCCCTCCGGCGGACGGGCATCCCGAGATTCTAAACGACCAATGACCCGACGGACATCTTGCATCGTGGGTCGTTCATGGAGAAAAAGAGAAGCCAAGGGTGAAGCAAATTTATCGTGCACCCCCGCAAAAAGTTGTTGAACACATTCTTGTTCACGCTCCTCCTGCGTATCCCACAAGTCGAGGGCCATAGCCTGTAATTCTGAAATATAGTGTCGAACGGACTCGTTGTGAAGTTGCTTTCGGTGTGCAGAAACCGCTGCCGCTCCCGAAATTGCCGCTCCCGCAACTAGAGTTGTGGTTTTGGAAATTGCGATTTGATTAAATCCAAAAATCCTGAATAGGACTCGACGACCTGTGGGCCACAGCGAGAAGCAAAAATTTGAGCTTTCCCTGTTAATTTGTTCCAAAGGAGGCGTACCCACTGGTCCTGAGGGACTGCATGAACTGCCACTGCCGACTCGAATTGGGGTAGCCTGTCTTCAAAATATGCGTATTTTGGGTCATACCGAGGAACATCCCGCAAAACTTCTAGGTAGTAACGAAAAAGACCCGTGTCAAATTTTGGGACCGAAAGATCGGTAGCTTCCATAGTAGTGGGGGTTGGGTGTCGAGGGCTTTTTGGAATTCCCGCTTTTTTACCCACATTATTGACTGAATAATTTGAATGGGCACCCACAGATGAAGATGACCCAGAAAATTTTGAGGGAGGAGGCGAATTTGAATTTTGTTGAGAAGGGGGAGGGGGAGGTGGTGACTGCTCACAAGCCTGATACGGCTGGGCAGGCGGCGAAGGAGGGCCCGCGACAAAATCTTGCTGTACTGAGGGCGAACCTCCCGAAGAAGGGGCGCCCCCAGCAGGAGCCAGTGCTACACCTTTACCTTCCCTCGGGGAAAGCGCGGGTGTGCGCTGCTCTTGCTGCCGCGGAACTTCAGCCGGTCCTGCAAGGCGATTTTCTGAGACGTAATCAGCCGCACAAGCATGCGAGGCCACCATCTCCGCCATATAGTAGGGGTTATTAGGGACCCGCTGAGGTAAAACTGGAGGAACCTGTAGTGGAGGTAAATTTTGTTGAGACCCCTCCCACAAATAATTGTTATCCAGTTCACGAATTACTGGATTTTCGAAAACTTGCTGTTCCAGTTGGTCATAATTGAAATTTGCTGGAGTACGTATAAAATATTGACCCTCTGGATATTGGGAGGTTGGGGACTGGTAACGTTGTTGGGGCAATTGTTGCTGCATATGGGGTTCTGGGGCTGCAATTTGAATACCCTCATACAAATGTTGGCCATAAGACCTCGGTTGGACAGGGTAATAGCATGGATCCCCTTGGTTCAAAAAATTTTGGTTGGCCAACCTTTCTGGGGAGGTCAATGGTGGATTTTGAGATGTAGGTGGGGGAACTTGCAAGGGTGGAGGGGGAGGGGGTTGAGTATGATACAAAGGTGGAGCAAAGGGGCCCCCATGACAAATTGGGGTTTTTGAATTTGAACGTGGGAAGGGGCGGTCTGCTGATTTGGTAACAAATTTCCGTGTTGGTCTCGGGGATAAACGATCCCACCAGTATGAGAAGGACGGGGCATTTGGGTTGTTGACCCATTTGCGTACGTATTTTGGAAATTTTGAAAATTTTGAAATTTTGAAAATTTTCCCCAGAATGGACGGGTTGGGGTAGATACGTAGAAAGGAGGGATGTGGGGTCCCCTCCAGTTCGGACCATGACCACAGAATTTTGGCTGTAGGCAGAATCATACACAGATCCTGCTTCGGAATCACCAGCAGTAAGGGGGGGTTGGCCACCCATAGCCTGAATTTGGGCAGATTGAAAAACCCCATGGTTTTGAGGGGGGGCGACCCCCAGCTGCCTGTTCCGAAGAAAAACCCACACCATTTCGAATATTAGTGGAATTTTGCGGTATTCTTGGCTGAGAATACGTATTTTCGGGGGGAACAGGTGATTTCTGGGGGGCTTCCCCCGAGCCCAACAAGGCAGAAACTACTTCTTTAGCTGCCTTGGCAGCGTCGAACCAGGGAGAAATAAAATTGTCGAAATCACGTCGAAAATTTGAATTTTCAGAATGTTGGGGAGTAGTGGGTTTTTCTACAGACTGGGGAGTTATTTGTGAGGGTGCAGGAACTGACCCCCCAAGCATTTTTACGCGGGTCTCCCTCTGGCTCTGTGTATAATTCTGCTTCAAATTTTGGGGGAGGGACAGCCCTTGTAGATTGGGAGGAGCGCAAATTTGATATGTGTAGCTCAGTGGGTCTCCCCCATGTAATTTGCAGAGCACCAGAAAAATTAAGATTACTGCTGGAGGTTTTCCCTGTGGGGAAAATTTCTCCAGCAGTAAAATTACGTCTGGTGCGAGGGGACACCCCCCCGAAAAATTGTAGGTGAGGGGACTGAATTTTGGGGGAGTCGATTTTCCGAATTTTCTGGTTGAGAAAAATCTTGGTTTTGGGGTTGGGGGAGTTCCCCCTGTAATTGGTCAAACTCAGATTTTGGGAACGGCGACGAAATTATAACTTGGGGGGGTGCAGATTGAGGAATCTGCAAACTAAAATGAGGTGGATTATTCGAAAAATTCTGGGGAGAATTAACTGAATTTTGGGGGAGATTCTGAGAATTTTGGGGGAGATTCTGAGAATTTTGAGGGAGATTCTGAGAATTTTGGGGGAAATTCTGAAAATTTTGGGGGAAATTTATGGGATTTTGAGGGAGATTTTGAGAATTTTGGGGGAGATTTGATCCCCCCAACACCTCCACTGAGGTACACCTACGCACATTTACAACATTATCTGACCCCCCAACAGCCCCAAAATTTTGGGGAAGATCGGTAGAATTGTGGGGGGGGGGGGGGGTTCCGGGAATTTTGGGAAAAATTTTGAAAATTTTGGGGGAGACTCTGTCCCCTAACCTCCCCAACTGACAACCGTGCAGACACACCCGCACCCCCAGAAATTTGGGGGGGAGTTGAACCCCCCAACTCGGTTCCCCCCAAATTTGTGGACCGAAGATTTTGAAAAAATTGTTGATTTAAAAAACTGTCTGAATTTTCGGGTGCTTGCCCGGTTGGTAATTCGGAAAAAAGTCGGGCAGTGCCGTCCCGCAATTTTTTGAGGTAGCGAGTAAGTCGGGGGGAAGAATCAGACATATTTACTCGAGAGTTACGGTCGCCAGTTTGTCGAATTATGAAATTCTGAATAAATAATTTGGCTTCAGTAAAGATTAGAGGTTCGTATAAGAGTGTGTAATATGTCTGATCATTCCCTACTTATTCGCTAACCTATCAAGAATAAACGACACAGCCCTAATTTTCACGGATTTACTTTACAAGAACAAAAATACAAGGTTAAACAAAATTCCAGAACTTATGAAACTTTCATAAAAAGGATACCGTACATTACTTCTCAAGTTGACAGAACAAAAACCGAAGCAAGCACTTTTCTAAACAAAACTCAATAATAAAGAAACAACCCAAACCCAAAAGGGGGAACCCCCCGACTAAGCACCCAAACTTGCCCGTAGGCTCACAAACCTGACCGGAGAACTGATGAAGTGAAAAAGCGCGGGAGTCTCCCAGAAAGTTGGCATGACAACTGATTGTAAAAGTGCGCCCAAATTTGAGAGAAGACGAATTAGCTATGTACGGCGTTGCACCGTACACAGAAGTAGAATTTACGTTGATTTGCATAAAGTTAGCACACACTTTTGCATAATTTTGAGTGAAATCAAGGAAATATTCTACAGATTACCCCCTCTTTTGAAGCGCGCGCCCTCGCCGCGGCCTCCGGGCACATAGAAGTTAGTAATAAAATTACGTTAGCCTACGTACCGTAGCTACTAGTATAGATAAAATGCGTGTAAGAAAAATGGGAAAAAGATAAAAAATTTTCCTATCCCTCGGGGACGTCTTCCCGGGGACACTACTCGGGTCCCACACTTATACACCTATTAGGGGATTCCGAGGCACGGGTAAAACTACGCCGGAACATACCGGGGGTACATTCAACATATAACGGACTTTGCCGACATACAAATACAAAGAAAATTGGGACAAGCCCTTCAGCCGCGACTAGAGCGCACATTACAAAACAGGACATAATTAATGTTAATTAGTTTGTTTAGTTAATTAGTTTGTTAGTTTGGATTAGTATTTGTTTGTCAGTTTGTCGAATTATGAAATTCTGAATAAATAATTTGGTTTCAGTAAAGATTAGAGGTTCGTATAAGAGTGTGTAATATGTCTGATCATTCCCTACTTATTCGCTAACCTATCAAGAATAAACGACACAGCCCTAATTTTCACGGATTTACTTTACAAGAAGAAAAATACAAGGTTAAACAAAATTCCAGAACTTATGAAACTTTCATAAAAAGGATACCGAACATTACTTCTCAAGTTGACAGAACAAAAACCGAAGCAAGCACTTTTATAAACAAAACTCAATAATAAAGAAACAACCCAAACCCAAAAGGGGGAACCCCCGACTAAGCACCCAAACTTGCCCGTAGGCTCACAAACCTGACCGGAGAACTGATGAAGTGAAAAAGCGCGGGCGTCTCCCAGAAAGTTGGCATGACAACTGATTGTAAAAGTGCGCCCAAATTTGAGAGAAGACGAATTAGCTATGTACGGCGTTGCACCGTACACAGAAGTAGAATTTACGTTGATTTGCATAAAGTTAGCACACACTTTTGCATAATTTTGAGTGAAATCAAGGAAATATTCAACAGATTACCCCCTCTTTTGAAGCGCGCGCCCTCGCCGCGGCCTCCGGGCACATAGAAGTTAGTAATAAAATTACGTTAGCCTACGTACCGTAGCTACTAGTATAGATAAAATGCGTGTTAGAAAAATGGGAAAAAGATAAAAAATTTTCCTATCCCTCGGGGACGTCTTCCCGGGGACACTACTCGGGCCCCACACTTATACACCTATTAGGGGATTCCGAGACACGGGTAAAATTACGCCGGAACATACCGGGGGTACATTCAACATATAACGGACTTTGCCGACATACAAATACAAAGAAAATTGGGACAAGCCCTTCAGCCGCGACTAGAGCGCACATTACAAAACAGGACATAATCCGAAGATATAAATTTATAATATAAAGTATCAAAATAATATAATCAAAAGCGAGTGCCAACAAAAGCGTTCGAAGAATTAAGAGAAGAAAATTTCAAGTATAGAAATAATTGTAAGAAGAAATTCACATATTATGAAATCAGATCTTAGGGGGAAGGCAGCGAGGCTCAAGGGGAGACTCAATTTCAAATGCTCCAAAGGAGCGAAATAAATCAGAAAGGCGAGTATTTCAAACTCAAAAGGGGTCTCTCTTGAGCACCTGCCTGCCCCAACATACAAAAATATACTAGAATCTTTAATAAATGCCAAGAATTATAAAGCACACAAAATAAAGCAATGCTGGCATAGCTGCGCAAAAAATGGACATGGCAAGAATAAGTCAAACTAAGGCAGTATGTGTAGAAAATTTTGAAGTAAAAGTAAACCCGTGACTATTTTTAGAAAGAAAAGTGAAACAAACACCATGTTAAGAGAAACAAGAGACCCGAAAAGATTAAGAAAATGGAATAACATACTACACATATAGAACAGCCAAGCTGAGCTAGAGGGAACCCATGAGAAAAGAATATCTCAGGAATATGAAAAATAGAAGAAACAGAATTTTAATAGAAATTGATAGAATGTTTTAATTCAGGAGAAGAAACCCACAACAATGACCAAATATAGACCCCACCCAACCACGGTTAACGCTGAATCTGTAGAGTACATATAAAATATAGACAGTGGAACAAAAATTAGTAAAAGAGGGAAAGGGGGAGGGGGGACGGACGAGGTGAGGGGGCATACAACCGGGTTCACAACAGTCACAAAATTTGACTTTATAAAGTTCAAAACAATCGTAAGTAGCTCCAGGCTGCGGGAGAGATTTCAAGTTCCAAGCACCGAGGGGAAAACCCCATACCATATCACCGGATCGAGACCTCCGGACCACTGGGCGGATGCCCCACGGCATCAAGCGCCCGCTCAATCAGAACCATCGCCGCCAGCCTTCCGAACACCGAACCAGGCCCTTCCAAACCAGATGTAAACATAGGGGCCAACCCGTATCACATATAGGGGCAATACAGTCACAGACAAACAAACAGTATAGCAGGGGAACACTCGCCGTCAATGGGGACAGGGGGGGAGGGAAGGGGACGATAAGTATAATACAGAACAAGCAAACAAAAATGGAATAATATACGGCATGTATGTATATGGTAAGCATATAGGCACGATGCCTAACAGTAACAAACAAAAATAGTTGAGCAAAAGCTCGCACTACATATATATGAGGCCCGATTAATTTGGAGAGTGTCGGCAGAAACCGACGGAACCGTTATCTTCCCCATGGGGAAAACGCAGGCACCGTAGGAGACGCCAAATCAGAGAAAGCGGAAAATAATTCTCAAGAGTCAAAATTGCCGGTCCGGGGCTGACCGCCCACCGTTACCTTCCCTATGGGGATAACGCAGGCGACGAGCAGCCACGGACCCGCCGAGGTGCGGCACGGTGTTAAGAATACCCCAGTACTATTGCCTATATGGTTAAAAATTAATATGATAAAATGCAAGAAATACAAAATGCCCACCCTTATATGATGTAAGAATTCAAAATTTCAAGATTCAGAACAGAAATATCAATAGAAAAGATTTATTCGTTTATTTAATTTACAATAAGAGTTAAATTTATTCAATTTGTAATGGAAATCAAATGTAATTAATTTGTAAGAGAAATCAAATTTAATCAATTTTTTATGAAAAGATAGAAGAAATTTATCATGAAGAACAAGAGAAGATTGAAGTTTATCACGAATATGAATAGAAGAAATTATTAAATCAAGAAATGCACTACGAGGACTAGAAGCCGTGCTACAAGAAAGTTAGTGTGAAAAATTTAAACATGCAAGTACCCTTTTAATAAAATTAGGATTTCAAGAAATTTTACTTTTATCCAGAATTTATAGAATGACATGAAAAAGAAAACTCTAGGAAAGCTGATTTGAAATTAATTAAGTTAATTCTTGTTTTAGGGTACTAAAAGCGAATGTTGTAAGGTAGCAAAAGGCAACATAACCTACAACAAAATAAATTAAAAACTTTTTCCCCAAACCCATGCGGCATAAACACAGGAGTCATGCTCTATTCGAAAACAGAATTTTCTCCCAATCAAGCAAAAAATATTTTTAGATAATAGCAAAAGATTTTTTAAAGTAAACAGAAAAAGTTTACAACCCCCACCATTCAAACAATACAAGAACAGAAGACATATCAGGGGGCCGGTACCAGGAACCCAAGAGGGTAGGAACCTAAACATAAAACAAAAATAATTAGTCACAAAATTAATAAAATTCTAGGTTAAAACTAGAGGATAATTAAAGCAGCGGTAATAGGTGTACGCGTGAACACAAGATGCCTAATCGCAGCACGTGCCTGACAGACCGGTGCACGGAGTGAACATTGAGCTTGTGCCGAGGTCGGCACAGTAAAACCAGGTGAACAGAATGCAGGGTAAAATTGGAAAGCGGCCTAGGTCAAAATTTACTGGTCCAAAATTGTTCACATTACGATTTTTTTAAAATGACATGTATAGGGCTTCCTGCACACAAAATTGTAGCCACCCCAGTCCAGTTTCATTTTTAACTGTGCCGACCTCGGCACAGAATTTTTAAAACTTTTTGAATTGAATTTGAATTAAAAGAATTGCTAACAATAAACATCAATTTGTTCCCCCACAGCATTCACCCGTTGGATTACCATTAATTAACTTAATTAATTAGTTTGTCTAGAGCTTATAACTTGCAGTTATCAGTCGTACTGTTTTGTAGCATCATTGCTCTGTATTGTCTGTACTTGACCAGCTCACGTACCAGTTCGCCATTTGTGCAGTGATCCTCTCGGGCGTTCGGATGGCGAGCCCTGGGGAGATGTAACGGATCAAGACGGTCAACCTTTCCGTTGCTGGCGGTGTTGTAGCTAGCATAGCTACCCGCTCGGCTTCATATATCATCATCACCTTGGGCTGGGACACGTTTGCAAGTCACGTAGCTCCCCCAGCGTGTATATGTGGGATTGGGTGGGTTCCCCCCCTCGTGACTTTGGGAGCTACGTGATTGGGGGAAAGTTCCACTAGGCTCGTGGGAGGGTCCAACCCAACACTCGCTTCCACCCTTTTACTTTTGTATTGTTCTGTCTTTGTGAGCGCTTGTCTAATTCTGCTATTCTCCCCCTTTTAATTACTGTACATATATTCTGTGTCTCCCTCAGCTCTCCCCAGAGCTTGGTACGTTGGCTGCCCCCGTCAGCGCCTGTAACTGTAAGTTAATATCTGTGTGTGTTGTTTGTGTGTGAGGGTTCAATTCTGAGTGAGTGAGTGAGCTTAACTCGACTTGTTCATTAAACATACTTGCTGGAAATGCGTAAATATAGAAGTCTAGTTTTCCAAAGCAGCGGTTACCAATGAATTAAACAACTTGTATTATCAGACCTTGGTTCTTCACAGTGTTTTATCAGTTTGGTTTAAAATACACTGGTTTCTTTACTTCTAGTGCACACGGCACTCACAGTGATTATCCAGTGCTGTATTTATATGAGCCGCAAACCACTGAACCAAGATCAGGGCTGATTAGCTCACCTTCCTGACTCGTCTAGCAGAACAAAATAGAAAACTGCTTTCATTGAAAATGTTTATAGGTTCTATCACGAGGTCAGGGTGAAAGACCGTTTGCGAAAACATTGCAAAAAGCAAAAATCTTGCAATTAAAACACCACCACCCCTATTACAAATCTAATAATGACAACAAGCTCACAGCGTTTCTAAACAATGTTTACGTTTATGCTCTTTTGGAAATCATCTAAATTCAGTAATTGAGTATAAATTGGTGTTAGTATAAATTAGTGGTTGGTATGTAATAGAATGTCTCAGTAGTCGCAGAAACTAGGTACAGAAACTCGACGTGCCGTCCTCGAGAAATTACGCAAAGCCAGTGCATAGCTGTTAAACAATCAGTGCTTCAGAAATATTTTTTGATTTGTTTTTAAAATGTTAGAAAGACTGCAATTTTCAGACTTTCATATATGGAGCATTCAACTCAGTTCTGCATACATAATAGACTTTTGCAAAAGTTAAGCCCGGTTCACACTAGGCAATAATTGCCGGCAATACGATTGCCAACAGATTGCCTATTTATTGCTAGTGTGAACAGTGTAAAAATTGCCAGCAATATTGCTGTCAATCAGCAATCTCTGCTAGGACAGTGAGCAAGCTTTGAGGCAATTATAGGCGCGTACAGATTGCCACTAGACTATAATTTTAAATTTCCCGCTATATTGCAGGCAATCTTGGTGATGTAGTGTGAACGGGTGCATTGCTGGTAATATTGTCATTGCTCCTAAATTGCTGGCAACTAGATTGCCTGCAGATTGCCTAATGTGAACCGGGCTTAAAAAGCATGCGGTATTTCTGGAAAACTGTGTACATGGTTTGAAAACTATTTGAAAGATCGAAAAGAAACTCTCAAAACCTGCAACTGGAAAGATTACGTTTGGATAAACTACCTTACAGCTTTAGAAACTGTAAGCGCAAGACATTCTCTGCATTTTAAAACTTGAAGGAGCCGTTCTGGCTTGTTCTAGAAGAAATGGTGGAAGTCAAATCTTTGTAAGGACATGGTCTGGTCAAAAATCATAAAGTCATACCTAAATCTGGTCAATCCGTTAATACACATGCAAGGATCTCCTGCACAATTCTTTGATCTTACGTAAACCCAATTTATTTTATCGTGTAAGCAATTTTGATAAAATTTTCAGCGGTTTCTCCTGATTTGATCTCACAAGCTTGCACTGAGAAACTAACATAAAGAGGCTACTAAATCTGATCCTACATAATTTATAGTCATTAAATCGCACTAGCTGAGCTAAGCCTATGCACTGTTCTACTATTTAAGTCATCGATTTTTACATTTACTCGGAGAAGCTACTGATGTCTCGACTACTGGAATTTGCTGCGTTGTCAGCGATCTTCTTGTTCGCAATGGTCAACACAGAAAAGATTGAACCGTTCAGTTGCAAAGTTAGAAATAAATACATAAATGAAACAAGAGAAATACCTTGTGTCCGCCCCTCCACGACGAAAGACCTTGCCTGTCACAGAGCGGACTACTACTTCGATGGAATTCAATATATTGATCTGGATTGCGCGGAGGTCGGTTTAGGGAACAGCAAAGAAAAATATCCCGACGATTGCTACGATATGTACGACCCGGCAGTCGCGTACTTTCTCGTTGCAAACAGGAGGGGCTTCAAGGAACCCCCTCATGGCCAAATTTGCATCTGTCGAAGTCACCTCTGCAATGGTAAGGAACTAACTGGCAAGAATCACAGTTACCCCACTCTGTTGAGTCTATTCTGTCTGGTAACTGTCGCTTTAGGTCTCTTTTTCTGAAATCAGTTTCTCTTGTTGCTTATTATTATTAAACATACTTGTTTGGAATGAGCCAATGTAGGAATCTCATTAACCAACTCATGCAGAAGTTATCAACTACTTAAGCAGATTTCTTTTCAGAGCTATTTATATGAAACAGTTTGTCTAAAATTCACGATTTCCTTTGATTCTTTTTAGCACAGAGCACATTATAATTACGCACTGGTATGAGATATCCCATTAAACTCTAAACCGCTATTAGAGTTAATTTTCATCAACTCCTGACCGATGTAACAAATCAGAATAATAGCAATATTGAATACTGAAAAATATTTGAAGGTTTTCTCATATGTTTAGTAACTTTAGGGAACTTTTGCTAAGGGTAGAAACCAGATTATTGACAAAAGAAAGAAAGTTCGCAACTCCTCACCAAACGTACAAAAGTTGCTACTCTGAGCTCTGAGGTGGGAGATCTAATCCACAACCTTCGTTAAATGAAGAGTTTGTAATAGGACGACTACGTTAGCATACCCTTCCTCTTGTTTTCTACCTTCTAGATGCTGGGCACATTAAGGCAGAAATCTCGGGGGGGTTACGGTTGACACTGTTAACCTTGTCTTTATATGCGTTTCAACTAAAACTCATCTGATTGGTTAATCGCATACCTTATGTTAAAATTTCGCATATAAGATGACACCCTGAGATCCCAAGAGGGCAGGTCACAAAGGCACAATTGAACCAAGCTTATGTTTGAATTGGGACCTTTGCGAAACACATAAACCGATCAAGGTAGCCGACGTAGTCAGGTTCTTAACAGCGCGTTTACGTGGGTGGCTCGCGCGTGTCGGTGTTTGGGTGCCCATGGGTCAGAGCTTGTCAAGAATCACTTTTGTTCACATCAATTTTAACTAAATTTCATGCCAACTAATTTCACTATAAAATTACAATTTGCTGTTTATTTTCAATTTTTTTAACTTTTGTCGGAGGTTGCCTACTTCAGGAGATCTACCAGCGTGTATTGGCCGTTGTTGGTTCAATGTAAAAGGAAACGAAGTGGAATTTTTGGCCAGGGTTGGGCCCAGCTAGTTTACTCCGGATTCAGCATTGGAGGATGAAAGATCAGATACATTTAGTTTTCGAGTATCTTGCGATGGAAAGTAGAGCTACAAATTTCACACCAGAAGCAAATTCCAGCTGCTACAAACAGCCTGACGCAAACTCGATGAACTCAGCTTCAATCCTAGTCATACTGTCTCGACCTTTGGCGTTCTCGAAGCTTGCTTAATATGGTGGTCATAGGTTAACTCGGTGGGTATGGGAGGGTCCCACCCCCCCCCCCCCCCAAACCGGACAATGTACAAGCCCTACCGCCGTCAGAAGCAAGGGGTAAGGAAAATTGGGCAAGAGATAAGCAGAGATGACCGGAAAAATAGGTTTTGGGACCGAAACTCCAATAAATTTCCGGCTTTGCCATAATTTTTCACTAAAAATCTCTTAATTTTTGCAAAAATCGATCAAATTTTTGTAATTTTTTTCTAAAAATTGATTAAGTTTTCTTCAAATTCTTTAAAAATTGTTAATTTATGTTACTATTAGCGTAAACTTATGCTTACAGTACAAGCTCCCCTCAAAAATTTTTGTTCAAGGTACAAGTCCCCTCAGAATTTTCTTCGGACAAGCCCCCCAAGGATCCGACCATGTATTAATGTATCATTTTGGTATCTTTTATGCAGTGCTTTAGTGGTAATTTCTTGAAACGCTATAGCTTTCGCAATTTTGGGAGTTGGAAGGAGCGTTTGTACACCGTTTTGAAACTTATAATCTGTACATTCATATGAGCTTACGAAACTAGCAAAATTAGCAAACCATTTGCAAAAAGGTTCTGACGAAAGGCTAAATATAGATCAAGAGTTTTTGAGCATCGATTTCACAAAACCGTAGAATCGGCCAACATGTTTTTGTGCATGATACGAAGGACATGTGGACCGAGGGAGAGTTTTCTAGAACAGGCTCTACGGGTTTTAATGCTCAAAAGATCCGCCAAATGTGCGGTGAGACGAAATTTAGCAACTCTGCGTTGAGTTTTCTTTCAATTGGAAAAGATTTAATTTAGCCCAGTTCAAGAATAAGGTCCTTCCGCAATGGTTCGAATTTTCATCCTGTCAAAAATCACGCGAATCCATTGGGTAATTTCTGGAAATCGATGTTCAAAGCAAAATGGTCGCGGTTTTGCAAAAATGTGGGTTTTAGGCATTGATAATGGCAAAATCAAAAATTTCTTATCCTTCCACCTGAAAATGCGGGACTCCCCAGAATGTTAAGAGCACCAAAATAATATATTTGCATCGTTGCATCCCCTGTCGTAAAGAATTGAAGCTTATAGGGTCAAATTTACGTAAAGCGATACCAGCACCTTAATGACCTACTTTGGGTATCCTAAGAAGAGCTTTGTGGTCATCAACCTTCACTTCCCAAATCATTGCCACGGACACCGTTCTAGCTAATGCTTTTTTGCAAATAAATATAGCGAAGTTGCAATACAGTATCTCGACCTGCCGTCCACGACCGTCCACTACATACCTGATCCTGTTAACATATGTTCATTACCGTTCCTCTGAAAGTTTTTTGAGATGTATTTAAAAGATTTGAAAAACCTAAATTTCATACTTTTCTTTTTGGAGCTCGTCTAACTCTTTCTCCTTCCATGTAGCTTTCAACCATCTAAGTTGGTATTACCAAGAGTACATAATATAAAAGAGTGTGACAGCTGGCAGTTTCTCTGTTAGCAGCTGCAGGTACATGCTCTGCGCGCTAACGGCTGACCCCCCCACAAACGTGTATGTTCACTTCAAAGAAATTTGAGCGCTATCTTTGTGTTCTAAAACTCGAAGCAGACACAAATTAGCAGACGCAGGCGTTGTGGTTTCGAGCTTTAGTACGTAAAGATACAGCGATTGAGCACACAGACACGTGTACTGGGTACACGTTTGTAGGGGGGCACTAGGTACACGTTTGCGGAGGGGGGTCAGCCGTTAGTGCGCAGAGCATGTACCTGCTGCTGATAAGAGAAAGCTTGCCAGCTTGTCACACTCTTATCTATTATGTACTTTTTGTGTTACCAAGCGGAGGCAGTGCAACTTTGAACTTATCGGGTAAACGATTAATACTGCTTTGGACGTGACGGAAACAACCTTATAGCAGCATTGCACGGAACTGATTTCTGACTGTGATCTTCGCCTTTTTGCCTCTTGACTGTGGAGTAACTGTCTGTGGAGAGCACCACTTACAGGTCACTTCGTTTGCCTCTCTCTATTGCCAAAAATCTTTCAGTGTTCACGTGAAACACTATTGAGATCGTGAAATCTTGGGCTGTTAAGGCAAGTTTGTAACAGATCAAGGTGACACACTGTCAACCTTTCCGTTGCTGGCAGCTGTAGCTACGCCAATAAGAGAGTCTCTAAATAAGGCATTTAAAGTTAGAATAGATTCGGCAACCAGAATTTGGATATAGGGTTGAGCCCTCGCCAAGGAGACATTCATCTGTGACTGAACTACAGTCAAAGGGTCCATTGACGTGGCCATCTGACTGGTGACGACGGGCTGCTCCAGCTTCCAGCGATATAGATCAGGGAATAGCAAGACGGTCCCGTGACACTGCCAGGGAGTTCAGCACAGGCGGCCAGAAATCTTTTGGCCTCCTGATAAGCCACACGGGGAATATCTCCATGTTGGGTCAATACCTGGTCCACCGTTGGATGGGCTCCACTCGACGACGGTGTCGAAATCGACGTTCGAGGGACCCTGATTCCTGCCGCCAGCGAGGCAAGCTGGGTTCGCTGGGCATCAGGCATAGGAGGATACCAGCCAGGTTGTGTGACTGGATTGGCCATGGTCAATCTGGGTGCACAGGATTCCAGCAGGGTCGGCTGGTAAGTCCATTGACGGCGTTGCTCGGCTTCCTTGAGTCCTTGAGCGACAAGGTGGTTTCCTTTCCAGGAACTACCGGGGTAGCAGCTTTTCCGGGCGCACGAACGGAACAAGTTGAGGTTGGACTGTTCCTCTTAGAAGCACTATGTTTCTTCCTATTAGGGGCCGAACTCCGGGTGTCCGAATCTTCGGTGGCATCACCACTGGTAGCAATTACTGGACGTCTGGTTCTTTGACCGGGCGACCGACAGGAATTTTATCTTCGGGCTTGCCAGTTGGGCTAGGGACCTGGCGTCCACGGTCTGTTCAGTGGTCAGTCGTTGTGGCCGGGCAGCCCCGCGCAGCAGCGTCCAAATCATCACCAGGAGGGGCGACCCCTTAAGCTCGCTCGACAGAACCCGGGATTGAATGAACCCACTGGAGATGGGGTAGGAGCATCAGGTTGGCCTCCCAGGTGTGAAGGCACATCTGAAGGTCCAGGATCCATCCGATTCCCATCCGAGGCGACCACGGCACTGTACAAGTCCGACTCGGGATTAACCACAAAATCCAATTGTTCAAACAGTTCCGATAAGGGACTCACCGAGGAATTCGGCACTTCGTAAGTCCCAGCCACACAAGAGGGGGACCACTGGTTTTCTTCCCATGGGGTTATCAGAGCCCAGATCCTCGACCACTGATTGAGCATCCTTTAGAGGCTGGAACTGCTCTACATCTCCGGGGTCTGGCGCCGGATCTTGGGTTGGACCCTCACCCATCATGGGGTCCTGTGCCGATCTTGACCGCTCACTCTTCCTGAAATGTCGGTGCATGGTGACTTTCTCCAGTTGTGCGCACAAAACACAGGGATAATTTGATCCAGCTACTACTCTACAATCAGCTGAAACAATAAGCAAAACGGTATGGGTTCAACATGCAACAAATAACCCAAATTTTGCGGAAAAAATGACCGCCAACTATAAAGCTGGTATGTACCTCGTCCGTGATTACTCCTCTGTAATCATTTGGCACGGCGATTTGAAGGCGTCACCTCTTTTTCGACCCCTTCCATCTGCGTGCAAAACAAACAGGAGACCATCCTGTATGAAGAAATACAGCCGGAGCTTCTGCAACAGTGCAGTTTTTTGGTCATTATCCGACAACAATTTTCGTTCAATCAAGTTCATCATGGGCTTGAATTCCGGATCATTGCGCAGCGCGCGTTTCCAGTCGGCGGAGGTGAGCACCTCATCACCAATGACAGATTTCTGGCGGGTACATGACTACTGTCCGATCCGTTTCCATTTCTGTGGGACGGTCATAGCCTGAAAGACGTGACAACGCGTCCGGATCTACATTGTCATGACCTGGTCGATAATCCACAAATAAATCTAACTCCTGAGCGAATCTTGCCTGTCTTCCAGCTCCCAGCACTGATCTGTTGCTAAGAAGTTCGTTAGCTGCCATATGATTCGTTCTGATGATGAATTCTCTTGATGTCAGATAGTGCCGAATTTCTGACATACCCATACCACTCCTGCTCCTACGAGATCTGTGGCCAAATACTTCCTCTCGTACACCGTTAGTGTACGACTGGCATACGCCACTGGACGTGTTTTCACGGTCCATGCCTCACCCTACTTCTTCGGGCCACCAGTAATCGACACGGACTGTTCGAGGACCGCCCCCAAGCCATGACGGCTTGCATCCACTCTACCCGTCAGCAGGGGCCGATCCTATCAAGATGGGATTGAGTTGGATCCGGATCGAGTGGTTCAACCCCAAAATTTTTGGATTGAGTTAATCCTGCTTTGAATCCAGTCCTATCAAACTGTTTGGGATTGGGATTCAGTTAATCTGTTTTTAAATTTTTTAGCCCCATTTTCAATCTAATTTTCGATCCCGTTTTCAATCCCGTTTTGGATCCAGTTTAAACATTTTATGTGTTTTGCATGTGAGGAACTATGCAACGCAACTATGTGTGTTTTTAAACGTCCAATATGGATACATTGTTTTAGCAACAATTTCCAGTGTACGTTGTGGGGCTTGTGGGGCATATCATCGAATGTTCGATGGGCCAATTGCCTGGCCATGGCAGCGCTGGTGCCGGAATTATTTCGGCACCCTCATCTGAGCAAACGGCACGAATATCGTGAGTTCTATTCGTGCAACATGCATGACTACGAACCCGCTGCATTACCATCCGAAAGGCCATGCTTAAATATAATCGGCCCAATGTCGCTTGCGTCGCGAACATGGAGGAAGGCTTTTTCCTCAATTTCTACCTCGGGCCGGAGTATGCCTTCTCTTTTAACATTCGCCGTACATCAAGTTGCCGGTCGAACAATTCCAAAATAATATGGTTGCGACCAAGTAGCACCTATATCAGGGCGCAAAGGCTGGTATTGACAGACTGACGACGTCACGGACCTTGTGAGGGATCATCCCGGTCGCGATGGCTTTGCTATTAATCATTGCACTGACAAAGCCATTGCCGCGCTGCCTTCGTGTCGCATTCAGCGATGGCAGTCAGGTCCTGATCAGTTGACCCAACGGTTGATGATATTCCACGCCTTCATCATTGCCCCGATATGCTGGAATTCCTGGTCCAAACCTCTAGCTATTACTGGAAAGTTTCCTCGGGCCCCTGGGGGATTGGTGTGAAGGTTGCGCGGGGATTCGGTCCTGACGACCCACTGTTTGACAGAAAGTACAATTGGCTTTTCAACATCGCCAATTGGTCAGGACATAACCCTCAAGGGTCCCTATACACCGAGGTGGGCCTTTGGTTTAAGCAGGCTGGGCCCGACAAGCTGTGGGAGGGCCGCTGCAACCACATTCCCCTGTCTGGTGCCCGCTTTGATGCCTACCTCGTGGTTGTTCGTAAACGCATCGCGGCGGCCGCGCAGCGTTACAAGAAGCTTTGATTCCTCCAATCTTTCGCACGGAGCCGCCAGCTGCATTTATGAACCGACCCATTGACTTGCCGGTCAATCGGGACGGTGTTCACATTGTCGGCTGTGCCCGGCCTGATCATTTTCCATCCATCGGTTGCCCTGACCTTGTGGAACGCTTTAGAGCTTTATCCTCAGGACAAACATAAAGTCACTGATATGATCTTGATGAAGTATTGAGAGCGTCGTCATCGACCTTCATGCTTCCTAAGGACCAGAATCCCATGAACTTTCAATAGTTCACCATCATTTATGACATTTCTCCATGGAATGATGACTTTCCTTTAATGACTTTTCTTCTGGCATCCCCTGGGTTTGATTCATGTCGCCCACCACGAAGACGGCTCAGCCGATGTCAGAATTAGACTTGGACGATCTTTTGATCCTTTGGATCCTAATCGCTATATAAGATCTCTGTTTTACCATTTCATTTCTTTTGTTGTGACAGTGACACTTGTGACTTTCATTCAATATATACTATGCCGTATACTATTCTGTATTATATTCCTCGAACTTGAACTTTTCGTGTTTTGTTATTACGTATTTTATTTTGAGAATTTGAGCTTTCTTGTTCAGTTTGTTTACCATTGTAACTGGTTGAACCGAATCTCTTGTGTTTTGTGCAAGGTGTTAATGTGTACGTATTTATCTCTTTGTTGCGAACTTGATTCTTCTATGTTAACCTATATTTTGAATTTTTCTTGCGATACTTAGAATTTCTTTGTTGATATTTTTGAGAGTTTGTTTTCTTTTTTTCGTTTATTATGTCGGATATTAGTCCTTAGTATTTTTATTCTATGCCAATTTCTTTGCTCAGTCATAACCACTGCTTTAGATTTGTCGAGGATTCAGTCCATTTATTCGTGTCATATTACTGCCATATTATTGCCCTCTATTGTCAAAAAAGCCAAACGTTATCATATGCAAATAGAAATTTTGACCATTGGAGGGTGGGTTTTATTTTCCATAGGATCTCACACTAACGGTGTGTCAATTTCTTGATACTTTTATTAATATTGTTATAATTATCATAGGCTGTTTGCCTTGTTGAGCGAAGGCCTGATAAACCTTAGCTTGGCATGGCTAAAATTAAAGTTTATTAATATTTTATCTGAAAGCTCAACTTATTTTCTGGTTCATATACTTTAACCTCACTAACACACTTGTTTGACTATACATTCCAAAAGAGAGTAACTCCTCCTTCCCATGAGTTACTTTTGAAAAGTCTTTTATTTATATATTTAGTTACTTCATTCCAAATATTAATACGGTTTTACTTAATACGTGTATGTTGAAAGTATCCATAATTTTGTGCTTTAACTTTTGCCTGTTACTAGTTTAGCTGGTATATGCCTATTCAGCTGTAATGTGTAGTATTAACTCGCTTGTTTTTATACTCCTGTAGCTAAGTTAGCTACCCGTCCGGCTTGGGTAACACCATCACATGGGGCTGGGTTAACTTTGCAAGTCGTGTAGCTCTGCCCTCCACTCTAGTGTTTTTCTGTCTTTACGTGCGTTCGCTTAATTATTCCCCATATCGCTTTGTATATCTATCGCTCTGTATTGTGGCCCTGTACAGCTCTCCGCAGGAGCTACTGGTACGTTGGTGAGACCGTGTTTCTGTAAGTCTGTATAGTGTATATCTGTATTGAATAACTGAGGGCTTAGCCAATTTATTTTATATTCTTATATTTACGTATATAATACTTGTTGTTTCCGTATTAAATTGCTGTTACTTATTTGCACTATGGTTGGAGTCTACTGAGCTCCTGCTAGGTAGGCAATTGTTCGAATCATTAATATTAGTGAAAGTGGAGAGTCATCTCTTCACTTAAGGCTGGCTATTTTCCCGGTTTATTGTCTGGCGAGGCTGTCCTGGCCCTCTGCTGTGGTCGGTTAGTTGTCCACTTGTGCCACGGTCTCCGCATCCGCTGCGTCGCGGGATGGTAACGGCGTTAGTTGGTAGGGAAACTTATTACCCATTGTGAAATATTCGTTGAAAACGATGTCAATTTTGGAAATTCTTTCATGAATGATGAAACTATTTTTGGAACTTAGCTACTTCGGTAGTTTACAAACATGGAGTCACTTAGTTGAAAGTTAGAGTTGGCTAGTCTTGGTTGGAAGTCGAGGAGTAGTTGGTTGGGTTCTGGGATTCTATTTTGTAGTGTCGGCAGCTGAGACTTCTTGTTGTGATTTGGTATAATTTTGGGTTGTCTGGGAAATATTCGTTGGTGCGATGTGTTTTTACTTTATGAAAAATGTTATTTGATAATTACGTGTAAATTTAAGATTAAAGTATCGTGTTAATTTCGTTAGTTTTGATTAGGTTTTATCAGATAGGCACGAGGAGGAGCTGTAGGCATACACTACCGATTGTGAACCTGCAGTAAATTAGACAAGTCTCTTTTATTAACAATACAGGCGACAACTACATTTTTTACACCATATACAGGATTGTACTGACAGAGCAAATCAGACGCTTAGGAGGGAAAACTCTCCAGAAGACGGATTTTTATAAAAATCCTGCCGGCCCGAAGCACCGAAGCACCGGCTTGGGTTGATTTAGGTAGAGATTTTCGTTAGCTCAGTATAGGCTAACTGTTTAAGCTTACGATGTAAGCTTGTACTGAGCTAACGAAAAGCTGAATCGGAAAACTGACTTCAGATTCGTGTTCTACGACCCCGAAAACCATTATATACAGCTTTTCAGCAAAATCGAAGACAAAAAATTTTGGTTTCCCTTGGTCCCCCCTTAGAAAACTAAAAAAATCGAATTTCGCGAATTCGAACAATTTTGCGATATTTTAACTCAGCGTAGTCGAAAACATAGCCATAGTTAATATTAGCTCATTTGGTCAAGTTACAAAGGATTTTGAGTGGTGGGGGTAATCGAGGTAAAACCCCTATATCGTTAGAATACTTTATAAATCCTCTTTTGAGTCGAGCTATGAAATAAAATTTTGCGAGTAGTAGCATTTTCTTAAGATTTTTATTTATCAAATTCAATTCTTCAAGAGATCCAATCCTACACACTGACGGAATAAGTATATACAATGTACAACATGTTTCAGTGTTTCATACATTTAGCCATCATTGTGCTGAAATGCGTTTTCACAATTTCTGGAGCCGGTAAGCCATGAATAGTTTTACCAATTGCTTATCGGAACAACCCTATAACTTTTGCAGTATTCACAGTTGCAACACGCAGGCAAGCAGCACATGTTTTCTGAATTATCATGTGACGAGAAGAACAGATTTCTGAAATTTAAAAAATGAAAACTTTTTAAAATTTTCTATTGAAATTTCAGTGTTATGCCTATTTTCAAAATACCGTAACGTGCACCGGGCTGATGTATGAACAATGAATAAATGATTGTGAGCTTACGCCCGCCTCATGGGCAATTCATTAAATATTCGTATCAATAGTACATAACATAAGAGTACTGCTGACCCCTCCCCCCAAATCAGTAAGTGGGGGCAAGCTTACTCACTCTGTGTTTATGTGCTCGCTCGAAATATCAAGCTGTACTTGCGCGAATCTAGAATTTTGTGTATCGTTTGAGCTTTTCTCGCAATTGCGGGGAAGATACTGCCGTTAGCGAACAGAGCATAGTTTTTGTTCTGATAACAAAGGAATATACACATATACTTTATTATTATTATCAAGAGTACAAGCATGTATTTGTAAGTAGGGTTGTGCCGTTAAGAAATTTCTCGGGCCGGGCTCGGGCTCGGGCCAACCAACCTTCTCGGGCCGGGGGTCGGGGCGGGCTGGCCCGGCCCCAACCCCGCCCCCAGCCCGGCGCCCCCTTCACGGCCCGAGCCCGAAGCCCGATTCACGGCCCGAGCGGCCCGAGGAGCCCGAGCGGCCCGAAGAGCCCGAACGGCCCGAGTGCGGCCCGAGCGGCCCGAGGGTAACCCGAGCAGCCCAAGAGGCCCAAAGATCGCCTGACCGCTGCGGACAGGCCCAAAAATGGCTCAAATCGCATCCAGTTTACCGAGCAATTTTATTAGTATTACGCATCGGTAAACCCAAAATGAACTGACATGGTTCGATTAGCTGTAACATCAAGTGCAACATTAGCTATTGTTAAAAGCTTTTCATTTCGTAATTTTCAGATAATGCTCTGAGCACTAATTTGTGACCCACACACTGGAGCTATAAAGCCTATGTATCTTGTAGATTGCAAGTAAGATTTTTAGTTAAGTATTGAATCATCCAAAAAAGGAATGAAAATAAATCACTCACGCAGCTAATATTTAGCAGATTTAAACACACAATTGACCACTGACTAAAAACTGGAAAGTTGGCAAAGCTTGAATACTTGTTGGCTTCCTTGTATGTACCAAACCATGGTTTGTCTACCGCCGTAGCAGAGTAACTAAAATAGTTCCTTCTGAATCTTACAAATGTTTGTTTGTTTGACGACAATAACTAATCCATAATTTTTTGCAGATAGAGAAAATTTGTATAAAGTTTAGCATTTCACAACCTGCTTGCTAATAGCATTTGGATAGTACAATTATGTTTTAAACTTGTCTATATTTTACTTCAAATGTATCGCTTCTGGCATGCATGTATGTATGTGTGAATAAGCACCGAAGAAGACAACAGTGTGTGAATAAAGGAAGCCACAAGTCACAACGAAAAAATCAATATTTTTCAGCAATGACAAACTACTCAAGTAGCCCGGAAAGCCTGAGAGGCCCGAGCGGCCCGAGTGGCCCGAACGGCCCGAGTGGCCCGAACGGCCCGAGCGGCCCGAGCGGCCCGATTCGGGCCGGGCTCAACAGAGAACTCGGGCCGGGCTCGGGCCGGGCCGTCTCATTAAAAACTCGGGCCGGGCCGGTATCGGGCCGGCCCGAGCCCGAGCCCGGCCCGAGCCCGAAGCCCGCTTCACGACCCTGGCACAACCCTATTTGTAAGTGTGTGAGCCACGTCAAGTCACCACCACGATGTTCACCGATAGGCACAGGTCACTGTAAATTGTCTGCGAAACTGTCAGCAACCATCAAAGGATTACCATAGGATAACTTGGGGAGATCGGTCAATGTGTTTTCCTCCAGACAAATAAGATGTCTTCTCAGCGAGAAAATAAGGTGGATGCCTAAAAGCCCTTTGTGGAAAACGTTACACACTTCTAGGCAAAATTTACCGACGTTTTCAAAACAGCTGGGCCCATGTCAAGATAAGAGTGTTTTTGATGCGTTCTGAACTTTTGATCTTCCACTTGTTTTTCTTGGAGCTTTTATTTTCATGGGGGTTCTAGGGGATTCTGGGGGTTCTTAATTGTTTGTAGAGATTTGATCTATAACTACGTTTAGTTTCATTTTTGATGGGGGTCCTGGGGTGTTCTTAACTTTTCAAAGAGATTTGATCATCCACTGTTTAGTTTTAAGTGTTTGCTGGAAGTTCTGAGGGTTCTGAAGTCCGGGTATACCGAAAAGTGTGTGCGTTGCCTGGACTTAGATCTATGAAGAAGGTGTTCTTCTTGTGGTCAGCTTTAGATTGATACCCATATTGTGGATATTGAACGTTGTGGATATACACAAATTCCAGTTTACATTTGAGAAAAGCCAGGAGAACCAGCCCACCTCTCCCAAAGTACACTCCCTTATATGCTACAAATTTGATGACCGAGGCACACATAAACCTATCATGTCTGCTGAAGTGCCTGTTGAAGGAAAGGATCCGCAACTTAGTCAAGTAGAAATCAAAGTCCTGGATACAAACGCATGAAAAAATTTGAGATCCTCCATATTTCTGATGGGGATTCTGGGGTACTAACTTTTATTTTGACATGTGCCAACAATTGTCAGAAATCGCTATAGTATGCACAAAATCGTAAAATTTTTAGCAATTGTTTCGCAAATCGATTAGCGTTTGTGAATTTCTTATTTATCAGCGAAAGGCAAATGTTCGCGTTAGTGCATGCTATCGACCGACTGACTTGCATTTGCATAACTAAAGAGAATCAAATCAACGTCTACACAATCTTCCGTGATGCTATCGTTTGGCCAGACCTGTATTCTGACGTTTACTCATTTCGATTCTTGGCGTTGCATAGCATAGCCATTTCTAGAGATGAGGTGAATAGGTCAATAGTGACTCTGCTGCAACAATCCTAACAGGGTACTACAGGATTAGAAAAGGAACCTGGATTCCTCCGGCCAAGCATCACCTAGGCCCACTGTTATAGGATCACATCTTAATGACCATTTGGCAGTGGACGGAACCAGTTTGGCGTCAGGGCCCAGTAAATAACTGAAATTAAGTCCGACAGGCAGAATTGGTACTGAAGATTGGTTTTCCTGGTGCAAAATATGGGCAAAATCTGTGGCATATAACCATTTCTTCAGAATGATAGTTTTTATCGTCGAAATTATGTATAATTATGGAAGCAACCATTTTCTATTGGCTAGGTTAGCTGTTCGATGCTTATATTTGCTTTAGAAGATGGTTACTACTGCAATGACAAAGAAGAGTGCGTTCCTTGCTTTAAAGAGGGTGTTAATATTGAGGAAGCATCAAATCGGATAACACTGTCTGTAAAGGAGCACTGCCCCCCGGGAACTGTATTTGAATCGTTCGTCAGTTGTATTAATCTTTGCACGTTTCCATCCGCTGGAAAATTATACAGAAGTATGACGTTTTATTACTGTTGTTGACTGTCCTACCTAAGTGTGATGTAAATTTAGTAACTACAACTGTAGTACTGTTTTAGTAGGTAATTTCGGTTTAGTAAGTCAGTGTACTAAAATAGTGTTTGCGTTTAAGTTTCAGGATGGAGCACGAAATAATTTCAGTTTCTGTTTCTGTTAATGCTGAAAATTGCTGCTTCTAGCCTTCAGAAATAATCCAAATTATAGATTGTTGTTTATTTAGGCTTTCACAGTAAAATATTAAGCAAATGTATAGCTTCTTAAAACCTTCACATGTATATTCATATTGTGAGAAAAGACTGAAACCAGTTTCAGTTTTAGTTTTAGTTTCAGTGACTGCAGTTACATCTTCAGAAGTTTCAGGGAAGCTGGAAGTATCTGGCAGTCTCCAAGAGTAAAATTGTAATAAAATAAAATAAAAAGCAAACCCTTAGTGCACCAAAACATTAGCTTAGGAAGAACAGTTGCCTGTTTGGTGCGGATCTTTTTGCGCAATACCAAATTTAGTATACTGTATTTGTTTAGACAGCGGTTACTACTGCAGTTCAAGCGATGAGTGCATCCCTTGCCGGTTGCCTGGTAGTGATGGCATAGAGCACACGCGTATTGATCTATCGGTAACGCAGGAGTGCCCAATGGGCATATCGCTAAGTGAATCCTTTATTGAGTGTTTGGATTCTTGTCCGGTTGGGTCAACAACTGTGTCGAGTTTGTCAACCACGTCGTTTGTAGGTAAATCAACAGTACATATTTATCCCTTTTAAAAGGCGGTATTGTGTAAGTCCCACGCCTTTGAAACTGCGACAACTAAAGACAACAAAAACCTATATACCTAGGTAAGGAAGAACTATTAAATTCGAAGACAGCAAGACCCATGTAGCACTTTACAGATTAGATGATTGACGCTTTCCAATTTTAGGGGGATAAAGTTCAATTGGCCCCTCTGTGTAACTAGTGATAACCTCCTCAAAAGAAATTACAGAAATTGAGAAATTCACTTTATGTATATGCTACCTCTGACTTACATAACTGTAGCACCTAACAGTCAAAACGTTCCTGTTAGTTACGTCACAGTAAAGATGCTGCCTAAACAGTTTGGTGGTATCTGTCTCCTAAACAACTGAGTTCGCCCAAATGATCCATGACTTCTGTTACTAATCATCGTTTCCAATACTAAACCAAACAAAAAATTTTGTGATTTAAATTTATCTTAGATCCTTGCGTCCAAGCAAAATTTCATATAATATCTGGCTTTGGATGTGTGAAGCTGGCACCTCCTGGAGAATTTAAGGATGCTGTCAAATCCTGCCAGAGTTTACACGCCCTTGCAAAGCCTGCCGTCTTTCAAAACTCAACCGATTATAATCTAATGCGACAATTTGTGTAAGTATATAATACAACATTGATAATTCTATTCAACTCAACTCTAGCCTTGAATGTCTTAAAGGTTTAACATCTTAGCCTCTATCAGGCCCAAGCCATTCAAAATCTGGAAACATTCGGGCATACATTGTGTTTTACACCGTGTACGTACACAACTGTATGACAAACTTAAAGTTTAAGTCTAAACACTTCTAATACTAATATTAAGCATTGTGCAAGTTCTAAAATTCTTGAGAAAGCAAGCTTCCGTGAAAAGGATTGTAATGCTTATTCCTTAACAAAGAAAACGTTTCGAAAATAGACTTTGGCCGCAAATCTCGTTGTAAACTAAGATCTTTGATTAATCATGCATATTTCGTAACTTTCTGGTCTCATGAAAGTTCCTGAAATTTCATTCGCTGCCGTTTTACCACACACTCCAAGTGGAAACAAGCAATAATTTCTGCAAAAGGTTAAATGCTGTCAGAGGAACACTTCTAAAAATTGTAGGCCTGCTGCGCAGCGGAAACCATTTCATGGTTGAGGTTACTGAGGATTTAAGCAAACAGAATCACAAGCTAGACCATGACAGATTACTACTTTTTAATGCAATATATATTTATTAAGCCGATGCTGTGAACTTGCGACTTCAGTAAACTGTAATCTGTAAAATATCCTTTGTGGGGCTTTGAAAGCGTGCAATTTTAGCTTTATGTAAACTTCATAACAATCTGCAAATCACCAAATCGGCACTCTGCAAAAACTGGTCAGCTGATGTCTGCAGAAAGCTGCAAGAGAGATTAACTGACAGTATGAAACAAACCTGTTTCATTTCATTAAATCAGCGATCTCTGTGATTTTGCTTGTTTTATGAGTTTTCGCAGTTTTAAATTGGGTGTAAATGTAAATCACGCCCTGCCATCTTAAAGCATCGCTTACACCCTTTCTCAGGCAAGGTCCTATCTTTTTTACCTCCCTGAAGTTAGCAGTGCCACTTAATGAGTCAGCGCAAAAACCGATTGAGTCAGTTAATTTCTGCTGTTAAATCAATGAGTCACTGATTATCTCGATTGAGACGGCTGTTTTTCGCTTGGAATTAATAAAAATGCACTGGAACTGCTAACTTCAGGTTTACAGTGCCACTTTTGAGTCATGAGCTAAAATTCGGTAAAGTCGTAGCCAATACATAGAGTGCAATGAGTCACAGCTTTAAATGGCTAATTTCTTTGCTGAATGCGTGAAAAATAAAATTAACCGACGTAATCAATGATTGAAGGAACGATGATTAGAAAGGCTTTCTTTAGCTAACCATTGGCTTGGAAACGTCTCCTTTGGTCCAGTGGTGCTCGTCATAGGTGAACTGAACTAGGCTACAGTTTGTCCCATGTGAGACCCCCCCACGAGAAGGCCAGACCCCCCACCCCCCATACCCGACCTCGACTACTCCCCCCCCCAAGCCGAGCTCAGACCCCCCTCCCCCCCTAAAATGGGGTCCGAACAAGTGAAAAACGTCTCCTTTGGTCCAGTGGTGCTCGTATCGCATAGTTTCCCTGGAAATTTTGGTTGGGGGAGGGGTAAGCTATGGAAATTTGGTGGTCGACCCGCGAAATGTAATGGGGGTACCCCCCCGAACCCCCCCCCCCCAAAATTGGAACCTCAAAAAATCCAAAAAATGGCCTAAAAATGAAATATTTCTGTTTATTTCAATATATTTATTTATTCATTAATGCTTTTTCCGAGAAAACAAGGCTTGTTTTGACAGTTTTAGGCGTTTATACGCACTTTTAAGCGATTTCAAGTCAAAATTTGAGAAAATTTTTTCAAAAAATGACCATTTTTCGGCAAAATTTAGCTAACTTTTTGGCCCCAACCCCCCCCCCCCCTGGAGAAACTATGTCGTATCGTATTATTGGCCAGCCTGGCCTGAGTTTGTCGCCCGATATCGCTTAGCAGCATAAGTGTAACGGAGATTTGGTGGTGGGATCCCCCTACATTTCGGGGGCCACTCTGGAGACCCCCGAACCGTCCCCCCAAAAATGTTTCACTTTTAGGCCAAAAATCGCATTTTCATCATCCGTTTCTAATGATAAAAAACATCTAACCATACAGTAATTTTAACATTAGACAGTGGTTTTAAACTCAAAAACATGAATGCCAACATGTTTTCTAGTCCAAAATAAGGCCAATATTGAGTCATTAATTCCATAATATAGTTAAAAACGTGTATTTCTCGCAATAAGCACTTTAAGCTAAAAATCAGAACATTTTTGAAAATTTTTGCAACATTCACCCTAAAATAAAATACCCAATTTTTGGCCATTTTATGCGCCTTGGGCGCGACTACCCTGTTAACATCTAGGGGGGAGTAAAATCTGAAAATAAAAAAGTCGTAGCCAAAATTTGTCGTTTTGACGCTTCATCCCCATAGTTGGGGGGGGGGGTCGTGGGAGGGGTTTGGAAATTTGATGGTTGGCCCCGAAATGTGGGGGAGGTGGTATATATCGTACCTCTCAAATTCGGACCTCAGAAAATTAAAAAAAACTGGCCTAAAAACGCAAAATGTTCCGTATTTAACGTTTTTCGTCCGTCAAAAATGACGAAAATTCGAAAAAGGAAAAATCGAAATTTCTCGCTATCTATTCAACTTTAAAAGCTCAAATCTTCCATACAATGGTTTTCTAGCACGAACAATCAATTCCCACACTCAGTTTTACCGTCAGACTCACCCATCTTGCTGGGCTGGTTCTACTTTGCCGTTGAGAGGATCAAGTTGGCAACCGCTTCCTGGAGGTCCATAGTAGGCTCTACATGGCCTAGCAGATACTGTTTTGACCACTTTTGGAAAATTTAATATTTCACCCAAAATCGCTAACGTCCCCACCCCACCCACCACAGCACTCTACAGCCACTTTGAGCATGCAATTCTATGACAAAAGTTGCTCTGCTCACTTAGGGCTTTCATTTGGTACCAAATTTGACCACTTTTGAAAAATTTCATTTTGGACCACCTGACCCCTTACCGACCGACCCTCCAGACGGCAAAGTGGAACTAGCCCGGCAAGATGGATGAGTCGGACGGCAAAACGGACACCGGGAATGAGCTGGGCGCACCAAAAAACCCCTATAGGCAAAGTTATGAGAGGCCAAGTAGAGCCTAGTATGGGCCTCCTGGTAGCGGTTGCCGACATGACCCTCCAGACGGCAAAGTGGAACCAGCCCAGCAACCTGGGCCAGTCGGGCAGCAAAATGGATAGCGGGAATCGATTCTCCATCCGCAAAAACCTTTGAGTGCAAGATTTGAGCCTTCCAGGTCGTAAAATAAGCGAAAAAAACCAAGTTCAAAGTTGGACCCAAAATTCACCAACTTTGGCAGGCCAGTACCCAAAAATTACGCTCAGGGCCGGAAAATCATATAGCAATTGAACGACCCTGATATGTGTCCTATTCAGCCATATAGGCAGTATTGCCCCATATATAGCCCAGTCTGACTTATTACGGCGCCTTTGAAGCATACTTTTTGGCCAGTTTAGCGTTTTATCCGATTTTGGCCCCCCGCCAAAAATTTTTTCCGGCTCTGGGAGGCATAAAAACTAGCCTATCGGCTTATTTTTGTTGCGTACTCCAAGAAGATATATGGTTTTCATAGGCAAAAATTTTTCTATCTGTTGTTATTAAAGCTACAAAACCCCCTTACAAGACGTCAAAGCGGAGAACCGGAAAAAACATCACTCTCGTAAGCGATTTTTGGCATAACTTTTTAACGGAAAGTAGTACGGGGATGAAACTTCAGGAACATACTAAACTCGACAAGTACAATTTTTTGCGCACATAATCTGCGCAGGATATGCGCAGGAATCAGCGCAGCTTCTGCGCAGCCTTGTTTTACACGGTCATTCGACCATTTTCCCTCATATTATAGGGGTCGATACCGCGACCCCTATGATACCACCACTAAAATCAGCATTCGGTTGTCCTTCCACTTGCAATGATAAAATACACCTTTTGCAATAGTAACCTTCACGAAATTGAATGTTTTACTTATGATGGGTGGCAAAATCGTACAAAACTGTACAGGGGTCATCCATTCCAGGTGTAGTCTTTTGCAGATCTACTCTTATGAAACTGTCTGGAATGCTCACATTGCATAATAACACACAAATGTTGTTTATGGGCCCTAATTTTCTTGTTATCCGCATGATTTACGAACCTCATAGGAAGAGTTGCCACAATTCCTCCATAGGGTAGGGAGGTCATATGACGTTTTTCGCCAGCGGAAGGTCTATTGAGGTCTATAACAGTTCAAATGAGTAATAAATTAGTTATTTTTCCTTATATATATATATATAATATATATACGTAGAGTACAGCTCATTTCAAAGTGAGTTTGAAGCGATGTCGCAAAAGCAAATTACGCGACATTTTTCGCGAAATGTCGTTAATTTTTGGCGACATGTTCTCTAAGATTTTGGGAGATTTCGCGAATTTTGAAGCGCAATGTCGCCAATTTCGTGACATTTTGCCAGATTTGGGACTTCGCCTCAAACACACTTTGAAATGAGCTGTACTATATATATATATATATTAGGGATCGACCGGATATCCGGATCCGGATCCGGATCCTGCCGGATATTGCAGATCCGGATCCGGATCCGGCAGAAAAACCATCCGGATCCGGATCTTTTTTTCAGTTAACGAACCAAAGGAAATTTATCACTGAAACTAAAATATTAATGCCTGGAGCGCTCAAAATAAATTTCTAGAAGCGAATTTTCGTGTTAAGAGTGTGGCTTTTACTGGGGGCTGCCGCCCCCAGGCCCCCGTGTACCTTAATATTTAACTTTAACTTAAAATTTATATAACTTTAGTGAAATTTTTAAGATGGTTCCAAGTAAAATAGATCAGCAAATTTGAAGATTTTTATGAGCATGTACTGCCGTTTCACAAATATACTGAATACATAAATAGATAAATACAAGCATATATAAATGAGCGGTGCTGACTACTTTCATCCTAACGATATCGTTCCTAATATATGTGTAATGAAAAAGAAAATTCGGAGTTTGTTTTCGTATCGGCTGCGGTGAGTCTTGCTAGGCTCCAGCCGCTGCTACAAAGAATTTAACTGCCGGTATGCAACAACATAATCGAATTAACTGGATCAAAACGTTTTTTAAATTGAAAATCCTGGTTGCTATTAAAACTATAACTTGAATTATTTATTCGTAAATAACTATTTTCAGCAGCAACGGTATTGGTTTTATTTTTCTCAAGCTCCATGTAAGCAGTTATGTTAATGTTAATCTACTTAAGCTGAGTTTTTTGAAAAACTTTGATTGTTAACTGTTCCATGTTTGCGGCTGCGGCTTATTCATACATTTCAAAATTCGTTATATACTTACTTAGCGAATATTGTTTGTTTCAAGCTAAATGTTGAAGTCAATTTGCAGCATTCAAAGAAAGAGAAATTGTTGAAACGTATTAAATAAATTCACTACCAGCATTAAAACATTACCAAATCCACAAAAAACCCTATAAACATTAACAAAATCAAAGCACAAACTTTTAAAAGTTTGCATGTATTTTGATGACTAGATCCGGATCCGGATCCGGATCCGGCCGGATCCAAACTGGATCCGGATCCGGGTCCGGATCCGGCAAAATTTTGGATCCGGTCGATCCCTAATATATATATATATATATATATATACTTCGAAAAATAGAAAATATGGTCACTATTTCTTAATAATGAGCCCTATAAAAATCCGACTAGCCCACATCCACGAATCCCTTCCCGCACAAACTAACTCCTGCAACTATTACCAGTAAGTTGGCATAATCTTAGAAAATTTGAAAAATCCTTAGGTTTTTCAGTCATTTTTGGGTGTCAACTTCGAACCCATGCCACACGAAAGCTCAATCGACAGGAACGGTTATTTGTATTGTGATCTTAAAGAACTACAGTCGAACTTTCATTTGCACTAAATTTTGTATCTGTATCAGGTGCGCCAATTGAGCAGGGTGAGCCATTGTTTTCCCTCGCTTTGCGGTGATGTTTTTCCCTTCTCGGACTATATATAAGGTTTCTTTGGGGACATCCCCCGCGCCAAACCAACAAATTTTGGCGACTCCTCTCCTCCCAGAGTTTCAGATTTCGCTCCCTCCCAAATGTTTGGCCAAAAATCGCAAATTTAGGCATGTTTTGGCCATTTTTGGGTACCCTCCCCCTTCTCGAGCCAAACACTCCCCCCAGCCGCACACACCTATGAATACATATATATATATATATATATATATATATATATATATATATATATATATATATATATATAAAATGAATGCAATAAAATACACACATACCCAGTGATACTCCAGAATGATGCGGGCACTGATTGATACGTATATTCATACCACAAATTATGAATTCCAATTTGCAGAATATATAATTCGCCATCAATATAGAGATGCGATATAAAGATTTTGGGAAATGAAGATCGCCAGGCTATCGTTGACACAATCTCGCAAATAAAATGACTGTGATGCTTGTGTCAACGAAACAGCATGAACGATGCTTCGAATTCATGACAAACATGTACACCACTTCGTCGCAGGGTGCTGATAAATAAAAGTATATATATACTAATTGAAGGCATAGGTGTAATTGGGGGGAGATTCGGGGAGGCTAGCCCCCCCAGCCGTTTTTCCAAACCCCCCCCAAAAATTTTTGGGGGCCTCCGCCCCCCCCCCCAACCGAGGGGGGGGGGTAGTCGCGCCTAAGGCGCGAGAAATTGGCCAAAAAATTGGGTGTTTTAAGGGTAAATTTTGCTAAATTTTTGAAAAAAGTCCTATTTTTTACCTAAATTATTCATAGAGCGAGAAATACAGCGAGAACTACACGATTTTAACAGTTTTATGGACTTTCTGACTCAATATTGACCTTATTTTGTAATTAGAAACATGTTGGCAATCAAGTTTTCGAGTTTAAAACCCCTGTCTAATGTTAAAATTACGGCATGGTTGGATGTTTTTTGGCATTAACAATGGCTGAAAATGCGATTTTTGGCATAAAAATAGAAAAACTTTTTGGGGGAGGTTTGGGGGGGTCGTGGGGGGGGGGGTCTGGGGGAGGTCTAAAAAGGGGGCCCCCCAGCCCAAATCCCCGTTACACCTATGAATGAAGGTGCATCTTGGACAGCAGTCAAATTAAGCTCAGCATAGGTGTAACAAACATTTAGTTGGAGAGTCGGACTTGCCATCCCCCAACTTTTGGCTTCCCCCTCCAGTACTTTTTGGAGCCAAAATGTTAGCTAAATTTTGCCAAAAATGGTCATTTTTAGAAACATTTTTCACAAATGTTGGCTAGAAATAGCTTGAAAACCGTCTCAAGAGTCTCAACACGCCTAAAACGATGAGAACAAGCCTGTTTGCTTTGTTAACGTTAAAAAAAACGTTAAATACGGAACATTTTGCGTTTTTGGGTCAATTTTTCTAATTTTCTGAGGTCCGAATTTGAGAGGTCCGATATATACCCCTTCCCCCACATTTCGGGGTCAACTATCAAATTTCCAAACCCCCCCCCCCCAACTATGGGGATGAAGCGCCAAAACGACAAATTTTGGCGACATCTTTTTTATTTTCAGATTCTACTCCCCCCTAGATGTTAACAGGGTAGTCGCGCCGAAGGCGCATAAAATGGCCAAAAATTGGGTATTTTATTTTAGGGTGAATGTTGCAAAAATTTTCAAAAATATTCTGATTTTTAGCTTAAAGTGCTTATTGCGAGAAATACACGTTTTTAACTATATTATGGAATTAATGACTCAATATTGACCTTATTTTGGACTTGAAAACATGTTGGCATTCATGTTTTTGCGTTTAAAACCACTGTCTAATGTTAAAATTAATTTATGGTTAGATGTTTTTTATCATTAGAAACGGATGATGAAAATGCGATTTTTGGCCTAAAGGTGAAACATTTTTGGGGGGACGGTTCGGGGGTCTCCAGAGTGGAACCCGAATGTAGGGGGATCCCACAACCAAATCTCCGTTACACTTATGCTGCTAAGCGATATCGGGCGACAAACTCAGGCCAGGCTGGCTAATAATACGATACGAGCAGGTGTACCACCTGTTTGGGTTGGGGGGGGGGAGTAAAAAGTCCAAATCTGGCTTGGGGGGTCTAACAAATCGGAAATTTAAAAAAACTGTACCCAAACTGTACCCAAATTTTTTCAGCTAAAAATGGCCCTTTTTGACATAAAATCTTCTATTTTCGACATAAATCCACTCAAAAACTACTCGTATTGCGTTTTACAGCCTATTTTTTAGCGTTTTTAACTATTTCCAGCCAATTTTTTCAGAAAATTTTTGAAAAATTGGAAAAATTTTTGCAAAAAATTAGCATTTTTTTACTTGTTCGGACCCCATTTTAGGGGGGGAGGGGGGTCTAAGCTCGGCTTGGGGGGGGGGGAGTAGTCGAGGTCGGGTATGGGGGGTGGGGGGTCTGGCCTTTTCGTGGGGGGGTCTCACAGGGGGCAAACTGTAGCCTAGTTCAGTTCACCTATGACGAGCACCACTGGACCAAATGAGACTTTTTTCACTTGTTCGGACCCCATTTTAGGGGGGGAGGGGGGTCTGAGCTCAGCTTGGGGGGGGGAGTAGTCGAGGTCGGGTATGGGGGGTGGGGGGTCTGGCCTTCTCGTGGGGGGGTCTCACAGGGGACAAACTGTAGCCTAGTTCAGTTCACCTATGACGAGCACCACTGGACCAAAGGAGACGTTTCCAAGCCAATGGTTAGCTAAAGAAAGCCTTTCTAATCATCGTTCCTTCAATCATTGATTACGTCGGTTAATTTTATTTTTCACGCATTCAGCAAAGAAATTAGCCATTTAAAGCTGTGACTCATTGCACTCTATGTATTGGCTACGACTTTACCGAATTTTAGCTCATGACTCAAAAGTGGCACTGTAAACCTGAAGTTAGCAGTTCCAGTGCATTTTTATTAATTCCAAGCGAAAAACAGCCGTCTCAATCGAGATAATCAGTGACTCATTGATTTTACAGCATAAATTAACTGACTCAATCGGTTTTTGCGCTGACTCATTAAGTGGCACTGCTAACTTCAGGCAAGGTCCTATCTTTTTTACATGTTATTGCATGGAGGCTAAGGTGGCAGAGCAAACAATAGAGACCTGCTGCGCTGAGGCGCAGCAGGTAAAACATGAATTTTTCCATACCAGTGTCATAATTTTCTTAATGAAAATTAAGATGGCAACGCGTGTTGTTTTATTAGTGTTAATAGTGGTGAACTGTGGTGTACAGTTGTTTACTTTCAGCGAGATGACGTCATCCAAAGTGGTCAAGGTATTCTTTGGAATTTCAAGAAACTCCGTCGGTACTCAAGTTTATTGCAACGTTTTCACTTTGATAAAATTAGTTCGATGTAAAGGGGGGGGGCGCTTTTGGCCGATTTTATACATCTCCTAGTTTGCAGATTTTCTCATGTTTTGGTGTTGTTTAACATTTTGGGACCAGTCCCGTACTTTTAGGTGAAACGATGGGAAATCTTTGACTTTTGGTCTTAGTCTCCCAGTCCAGACCATTCACCGGATAGGTTGTTATGGCTGGAAAGAGGACACAGAGCTAGGGATTTGGCAAGAGATTTGGCGAAACTGTTAGTATTTTGTTTTGATCATCGATTTCTGCGATGGACTAGCGTGATATTTGGCAGGATGAAAATTCGTACTATTGTGGAAGGAAATATTTGTTGGTTTAGGCTAAAACGTCTCCAGTTGCGAGAAAGCTCAGTGCAAAGTTTCGAAATTTCGTGTCACTGCACATTTGCAGGATTTTCTGGAGCACTATGATCTGTTGAGCTAAATCCTAAAATATGCCCTCCGCCTACATGCCCTTCATATCATGACAGAAAACAAAATGTTGGGCGATGCTACAGTTAGGAGAAGTCGATGTTAAAAATTTTTTGGCCTATATCTCAGAAAAGTTTTGCTAATTTTTTGCTAATTTTACTGGTTTCGTTAAGTTGTGTAAATGTCCTGATTATAACAGTAGTAAGGGACGGGCAAAGCTTGTAGTTTTAGGGGGGGAGGAGGGGGAGGGAGTGGCGCTGTGGTGCTGTGGCGCTGTGGTGCTGTGGCGCTGTGGCGCTGTGGTGCTGTGGCGCTGTGGCGCTGTGGTGCTTCGTCACTAGGGGGTGGAGGAGGGAAAGTGGCGCTGCGGCGCTAGGGGGTGGAGGAGGAGGGAGAGTGGTGCTGCGGTGCTGTGGCGCTGCGGCGCTAGGGGGTGGAGGAGGAGGCGGCGCTGTAGCCGACCGGAACCACGGTCGACCCAAGCTTAAAATAAAAAATTCTCCAAATTCTTCGGGAAAACTTTGTATAAGGGGTTTTCAGGGTCGTAGAATTCGAAAATGAACTCAGTTTTCCTCTAGTATGTAAGTCCCGTACTCTACAGTGACCCTGAGACCGGAACCTCAGCTGACCCAAGCTTAAAATTAAAATTTGTCCAAATTCTTCAGAAAAACTTTATATAGGGGGTTTTCTAGGTCGTAGAATTCGAAAAATCACATTAGTTTTCCTATCTTAGCTAAGTCCCGTGCTCTACGTGACCCTAGACCGGAACCTTAGCTGACCCAAGCTTAA
>JASAND010031066.1:0-30925 GCA_030248195.1 Trissonchulus latispiculum
GGAGCTCTCCACCCACGTTCAAGACCTTAAAAATGCCAGGTTAGTGGTCCATTGACACAGTTCTTAGTCTGGTTTCTACAACAGTCTTGTAACGCTTTGCTGTAATCCAGTCTTCTTCTTGCCTTGTGAAAATTCTAAATTTCCAAATAAGATGGCAATAAATGTGGGGGGGGACGTTATATAACGCGCAATTTCAGTTCTAAAAATTGAATTTAAGAGTGTTATTAACATGTGTAATGTATATATATATATATATATGTGATGATCCTATTCGAAAATACCTTTAAGTAGAACGTTTACATTGTATTTACTTACTTTTGTAACACAGTGCATTCGCTGGCTGTACGTAACAGATTTTGTTCCTTTCGTACGTACGTAATGCTTACAAAACTGCTACGTAACCTCCACAACCGTCTAAAATTTGATGTTTGACTTAAGCAAACTCAGCCGGACTATAGTAGCGTCATATTGACAAGACTTGTGGGTGGTTTAGGGGTGAATTTAAGTCACCTTTTTTCTGTTGTATGTAAATTCCCATAAAGTTCGGAAGTAATACAACAAGCCAAGCCAAGCCAAACCGTTACGTATCTACATTGCTTCCTTGAAACTTCTGTACTCCTAGTATTGTCGAATTTGCAGTGTGAAAGTCAATAATCTGCAATGTTTTTGCCATTTCTTACAGATTTATTTCTGTAATCTACAGTAATAGGCAGATTGTATGCTGTACAGACTCTAGTCTAGAGTAGAGCAGTTTTACACACAGCCCTTTGTTATACATGCTACTTTTTCACAAAAAACACAGAAGTTAACCTTGCAAGGAAACGTTTTTGACTTTTTGATTTTCCTTTACTTATATATGTCTTTGCGTAGCCAACCCACCCATCAAGATTACATGGCAGACGTTTTTTCGGGTTTTTGCTGCGATTTTTTGGAGCGAGTTTGTCCTTATCCTTAAGTTTAGAGTTATCAAGTTTAGTTCAAACTTAAGAAGAACTATACCCAAAGTTCAGTAAGAACCTACGTATATAAATCAGTCCAAGGTTTTGCAAAGCTTCTCTTTTCTGTCCACAGCAATCAGTGCCGTGACGGCGGAGTAGTGGCTAAGGCGTTCGACACTAAGGATCCAACAGTCTGAGGTTTGAGCCCCCGCTGCTAGAGATGAGCACGGGCCGGATTTTTACGGCCCGGCCCGGTCCGGCCCGTTCTAAAATTCGGCCGGCCCGGCCCGCCAAAAGAAAAATTCCAAAATTTTACTAACAATATTATTTCAAAGGCTTCAAAGCAAGATGGAGAGGCAAAATTATGCTACGAAATGTTAAATTTTGCCTTAAAACAACCAGAATCAGTAATTGTTAAGCTAATTTTTGTGCGTTTGTAATATTCTCCAGAGTTGATCCGGCCCGTTTCGGCCCGCTCCTACCCGCAGTTAATAAATTTCTCGGCCCTGCCCGGCCCGGGTCGGGCCTTGCCGACGGGCCGAAACGCTCATATCTACCCGCTGCCACAAGGCTTTCACAAATCCCCTTGACCAAAGGACTAAGTACATACGGTTCGCCGTGGGCTCCAGCCAGCCCAGCTGTCTATCCTTAACTACTGGTCTGTAAATAAAATTGGTACCACTGCGGTGGGAAGGCAACAGGAGTCTGTGTTATGGCGTAAGCCTGATGAAGGGCTGGCCCCCCTTCCACAAATGTAGTCAACATTAGAGTTGTCGCTCCTAGCTTCGGGCTGTTAATCCGGAGATAAGCACCGACACCGTATAACCTTCGGTAGGTTGGAGTTCTCTCCAGGGGTCACTTTACCTTTTACCTTTAATACCTTATCCACAGCAATGGATTTTCTTGAAGTTCTTACTGACTGAAAATATGTTTTCGCAGCTGGGGGGTGGGGTAAATTTTTTCCTGTGATCTCAGTTTTTCTTGCTCTAGTCTGAACAATTTTGTCTGTGCAACTGTTGCTTTAAGTGTAGTACAAAAAACTACAAAAATGCAATCTGCACACTGTGTGTGCGTGTGTGGCAGCTTATTTGAATTTAAAGAGTGAGTGTTAAAAGCTTAACTGATTTTGATAGGAGTTGGGGAAAAAGCTTCTCAACTTTATAGAGCAAAGCAATTCAATTTCACTTTTTCCTTTCTCCAGGGGATTCTGCTGTTTGTAGAGTACTTTTGGCAGTTTACATTAAATTAAGAGAGATTGGTGTTGTGTACTATATCTTAGCTGCTTTAAGCTGTACATTGAGCCTGCAGCAGATCTGGGAGTTCCACAAAAGCATAGCATTTATGATTGGATTTGCCGTGCTTTATATATATTTTATTGGTATAAAACATTTTGGCTCTCAAAGAGTTACCCTGTATTTTGCAAAATTCACATGTTATATACTATTTTCTGTAAACTTCTACGCTTTAGCTACCGTTTAGATGTGCTTTCTGAACATCTCCAACCCTCCAATAAACACAACAGCTTTCGCAGTTTTCTTTAGTGAAATTTCATTTCTATGCCTAGCCTACTTGTTTTTTCTTTTTGGATATTGTTGTTTTCATTACATGAACATTTGAGCATTAATTATAAATATATATATATATATATATATATATATATATTTGTGTTTGATTATATATATATATATTTATATTTATTTTTATTATATCTATTTACTGAATTATATGAATATTTATATATGCCTTGTCAGCTGATTGTGGAGAATATGCCAGGGCTAAGTCTAGGCTATATTGACGCGTCTATGCTACTGGTGAGAGCTCGACCGATTTTCACAAGGTAAATCTGGCGGTCACTTTGGGGACGTTTGTTGCACAATTAGCTATTTGTATATATATATATATATATATATACACATGTTATATCAAGGATATATATTCGTGTGTCTTGTGCCCCCAATCCTATTCACCAGTTAGTTGTTACCTACCTGCACCTTATGAATTTTGATAGATATTTCAGTTTGCGGCTTTCTGTATTGCAATAAGGTTCTCTACCTGATCAGGAACTTTGACACATTATCTGCCTCTGCAGTCAGTGAGCAGTTAATGTAGGCACCTAATACTACGTACTCTTAATTAGTTTTCTTGTTTACGGAAGTAGTATATATATATTATCAGTGCGCTAATTTTCCATCCCTCCTTCTCTTCTATGCTAGTTATAGTAAAAAATATATATATATATATAAACTGATTTACGTATATACCTATGTAGCCTGATAATTCTGTTTGGTTTTTTAGTTAGTTTAAACTAGGTTTGTTCCAAATTTAAACGTGTTTTCATATATTTTATTTTATCCCGTTTATTTAACGTCACGCAAGCTAAGGTGCGAATTACTCACATGCGAGAACGAAACACTTTATATAAGTAACATAATTATTACGTCCATACATTGTTGCCATGAACAATTTGGTTTAACTAAAAAATCGCTGAGGCATCAGCTGATAATGCTTTGTTAGAGACTTCTTTTGTTGCTAATGGTGCCTGTCTAGCAAGTAGCAATGTGCCGGAAAATGTTACGATTTTTCCATGTTTTTCTGCTTTTTTTTACAAAACTGGCGTTTTTTCTCTTTTTCAGATATAACTGTTTGTTTTTGGGCTGTTTTCGATTGCAACCTCCTTTATTTATATACGTAGACATATATATATATATATATATACGTGATACGTATATATGCAATTTATTAATTTAGTTTATATACATACGTACGTTTTCTCATAGTCGTATTTGGTCTTTCTTTAGGCTGTCAAAATGTGTGAAATAGAATTTTGAAGACGAATTTCGTTTTTAAGACCACGAGTTTCTGGAAAATATATGCTAAATTTGAAACAGAAACTGAAACTTCTCAGTTTCTATCTGTTTTTGCTCCTGTTTTTTAAATGACCAAGAGTGTGACGTTAGCATTATGATATACAATTGAAAAGAATTGTTTTTTCATCATTTCTGAAGAAAAATTCTTCTTGTGTTCGTCCTTACAGGTGTTTTTTCTGAGCTTTGTGCCGATTCCACATGAACTTCTAATTGTAATTGTTCTACCTACATACCTGTTCCAGCTTTAAGCTGTCTTTAGGTTAAACTTCAGCCTTTAACTTTTCTGTGAAGCTTTTAGTTTTTCTTGCTCTAGTTTCTTTCACTTTGTCATCTTGTTTCTACATACCTTGGAAATTGGAAATTTCTACTTATTGTGGAAAAGATCCCATAACTTTTTCACGTTTGTGGTTACATTCCCATTTTTTGGGGTTTGCAGTTTGCACTGCGTTGTATGTGGACGATATGGTGCAGTAATGGTCAATTGTGACGATATATATATACTTTAGGGTACCCAGACTTGTATGTCACCCTTTTTTTCCCGGGTTTTCCCTAATATTTTGGAGAAAATTTTGACTACAAACCGGCCTCTGCCTAACCCCCTTCCCCCCTCAAAACACTCTCCTTTAAGTTTGTGGTCTTGACTTGCTTGTAAAGTTACTGTTAAGTTTAGTGCAATAGTGCATATGTATATATACGTACATGTATATATATATATATATATATATATATATACGTATATACGTATATATCGTTTATTTCATGAGATACAATCTCTCGTTTCAATGTTTGTTAACAAGAAGATAAATTGCCGGAAAAGGGTAGATGAGGGGCTTGGTGTGATAGAGTGTTGTTGAGAAGTTATGAACGAAACTTTCCAGTCTACTATTGAACTGTTTTTTACATTCTGTCGTTGTGGTTGTTGTCATTTTAATAAATTACGATGAAGTTCAAGTAAAGTTACGTTTTGTAGTATACATAAGTCTACGTAGGTCGTATATATATATACGATCATATGTGTATAAGTGTGGAGTAAGGAACATACATGTGCTTGGGGGGGGGGTTTCACCCCCCCCCCCCCCAGACCTGAGCTCACCCCCCCCCAGCGGGGTCCCTCCCCCCCCCAGACCCCCCAGACTCCGGATTTTTCCGGTAAAAAACCGGAAAAATCCGGTTTTTCGGCGGCCTTTGGCCGCCCTTCACCCCCCCCCCCCCAGAACCTCCCCTCCTGCACATGTCTGGTAAGGAATGTAGTTAAAATGTTATATATGTGCTTGTGGTGTTACACAGATTTCCAAACAGCATTCATAGTTTCATTCGGTTAAAACTTAAAACTTCTTAACCGTTTAGTAAACTGTGTACGTATGTACATATATACAAGTTTGATTTTGTGGATTTACACACACGTGTGTTCAATTTTATTTAGAGATTCTCATTTTTCTCAGATTTTAACTTATCTTCGTCTGCATTTTGTGGAAATTATTTTTTATTTTTTAACGACCACACGTTTCAAGATTTTTAAGTGTTCATGAGTGACAAAACAGTTTACCAACAGAAATGCACCGAGACCAAGAGCGCACCTGAAAAGTGTTGTGGGTCCAAATAAAATTAATAAAAATTTCAAAAATTCATGTCTTGCTATGATTAACACTCATCAGGCTAATATGTATATATTTGTATATTGTCATTATTATGAATATATTGCAGTTTTTATGCATATATATCATTGAATATAAACTAGCGATTTGTAACACTTGTTTCTCACTTTCAGACTGCACAGTTTTAGCCGACATCTGGTAAAAAATACATGCTACATATGAAAAAACGTTCTATTTCTTGAAAAAACTTTTGTGCCAAGTTAATTAGAAGGCGAACTGAAACAGAAAAAATGTCTCCCCCGTTTGTTGCTCAGTTTTGACTGAGCCTGAAAGAGAACGAACTCTGCTGGCTTTCACGATTAGCTTTACGCTCTACTTTTCTAGCTTAGTTTTGTTTTTAATTAACACCTTAGAAAATGAGTTGTGGGTGGAACGGCCTAACCCTCATAAGTACATTCTTAAAATGTGACAAAAATCAGTGTAACTAACAAATTTATGAATTTTTAGTTGGTAGTATATATATTTTTGCGTTCATTCGTTGCTAATTTTTCATGGTATGAGGGATAAGTAATATATAATTTATATAACAGAGGAATACAATAATGAATGTTTCTAATTAGTTACATCATGAACCCTGTATCTTTTTGAATTTCTTCGAGGTTGTTTATAACAATTGCTATAAAAATGACCACTCTTTTCGGCCTTACTTCTGATCCCGTCCCGTTCCCGTCTATATACGCTAGAGGCAGAGTTGTGTGGTTGACTCTAAATCAGCTAACTCGGTGGTTCGATCCCCGTCCTGGGACACTTTTCTTCACATCTTTCAATCCTGATTTCAGCCTTTCACAGCAGTGAATCTATGCATCAGGGGCGCAGCCAGTGGGCATGCGGGGCATGCGGCCGCATGCCCCGTCAGGATTCAGAAATAAATATAACCCGACCAAGGGAAAGCAAACTAAAAGTAAAAATTTCGCGACATCGCTGCTAATTAAAGTTATTTTTTTGTCCTCTGAATGTATTGGAACAGTCTGGCTTTTCCCAGGCAAAAATTTCTGGCGGGGAAGAAAAATTTTTCAAAAATGCTTAAAAAATAGCTATTTTTTGCTGCTGAGCTAAAATGTTAACTATTTCTAACCTCAGTTTAAGCTTAAAATAGCTAAAAATGTGTAAAAATCCGGCGAAGCCGGAAAATTTTTTCAAAATTTACACTTAACATCCTATTTTTCAGGGCACTTTAAAGTTCTGCGGTGGGGAAGGCCCGAATCCTGGGGGGGGCGATTCTGGGGGAGGGGCGACCCAAGTCTGGGGGGAACGAAATTCTGGAGGGGCCGCCCCCCACCCCCGCCCTCTGTAGGAAAAAGCCAGACAGTATTATAGCAAGGTTCACAAAAAAAAATCACCCCGAAAATTCACAAAAAAAATCACCCACCTAGACGGCTAACAACAAGCCGCAGCCGGAAAATTTTCTGCATGGTAATAGCCACAAGTCCCAACCCCAACATATGTAAGTTTGGCTGCCGAGGCTCAATTCCTCCGACTAGGGTGCCCAAAATAGTCGACCCACCCAAAATCGGATCCTCGGACAACTCCGGACCAAAATTGAAATTTTTGCTGGTACTCACTATGGACTTTGCGCAGGTACCCCATATTATGCATGTGACATGTCCTAACTCTAAGCTATCCAACCATATATTGGATTCCCTGCCAGGTCCTCTGGGTTCGCCACCGGTGGGTGATTTTTTTTTGTGAACAAGTTCACAAAAGAAAAATCACTATCAACTTTTTGTAAAATGCCTCTGGGGCAACCGCTAGGGTAAAACTAATGCCAAATTCGAGCTCAGCCACCCGGAAAACCTATATAGAGCATGTTTTAGGTACCTCAACCCCCTTCTGGCAGACGGTCCGGCCGATGGACCCGGCCCGGACCCTCCGGACCCAGGGGGTGGTCAGGATCACCTATCTGGGCAAAAGCTACCTAAAAACTAATGCCAAATTTGAATTCTACGCACCGAAAAACCTATATAGGCGAGTTTTTAGGCTTCTTGGACCTTGAAATAAAATTTTTGGTCAGTCACGTGACCCCGACCCAGGTCACGTGACCCTAGGCCAAGTCACGTGACCATTCCAGATACGAAATTACTCCGCCAAATTGTTTGTTCTGTGCTTACTAGAGCAATAGAACACAAAATAAGTGGATTCCTAGCTTCCTGGTATCAATAATAAAGGTCAAGCACATTGGCCTGGGTAGCCACTTTGGACCCGGGGGCCGTGAACCAAAATTCGAAGTTCAGCCTGTGCAAAAAAAACTTGGGGGTCCAAATGTTTTTACATAATAACACTATGGACTATGCTCTATTTATGCATGAAAAGAAAAATTTTCTAGCTATATCCTGAGATCAGATCCGGTAGTGATTTTTTTTTGTGAACGAGTGATTTTTTTTTGTGAATTCGTTCACAAAAAAAATCACAAAAATTTTTTATTACTCACGTTACACGAGGGCTACCGGCATGAAATTTGCACCATATGTAGAGGGGGTCACTACCGTTCCATACGTACCAAAAGTTTTTCGATCGGACTGATAAACACTGCAGTTGCCAACGCCTCAGCCCAAAACTTTTTCGGCAAACCAGAATGGCTAAGCAGTGATCGCACAATTTCAACGAGAGTTCTGTTCATTCTTTCTGAAACACCATTTTGTTCAGGCGTTTTTGGTACCGTAACTTGATGATGAATGCCATGTTCTTTTAGGAATTTCTCAAATTCTGATGAAGTATACTCCCCACCATTGTCTGACCTTAACACTTTGATTTGATTTCCTGTTTCTTTTTCAGCGAATGCTTTAAATTCTTTAAATTTAGCAAAAACCTCGCTTTTGTCTTTGATAAAATAAACCTTTGTATACCTCGTTAAATCGTCAATAAAGGTGACAAAATATTCAGCACCACCCAGAGATTTAGTCCCTGTTTTACCACAGACATCACTGTGAACTAACCCCAAGGTGCAATCAGCCCTTGCTGCTTTTCCTTTGGGAAAAGGTTGACGATTTATTTTCCCAGCAGCACAATCCCCGCACATTGGTAAATTTTTAATGTTATTACAATCAATGCCAACCACAACCTTCTCAGCGGATTTCAAATTTTTTAGTCCCAAATGACCAAAACGTTTATGCCAAAGAGTTGCTGTGTCAACAGACCCCTCAGCAGCCAGACCAAAAACTGACTCAGCCACATCCAGAAAGTAAAGATTTCCCACTAAGTTCCCTTCAGCTCGTAGATTTCCTTCTTTATCAGAAATGATACAACCATCTTTCAGAAACTTTATTTCTTTTCCTTTCCTAGCAGCAGCGGCCACGCTGAACAAGTTATGTGACAAAGCAGGGACGAACAGAACATCACTCAATACTTGACTTTTGATGACGTTGTCAACTTTAAGCTGTAAATGCACAGTACCTTTTCCCATGACAGAAACTTTGCGTCCATCTCCAAGCACGACTTCCTCAGCCGTTTGCAAAGACTGTAGGGAAATAAAATCATCTGTACTGTTGGACATATGGTTGGAAGCGCCAGAGTCTACCAACCATTTGCTCTGTAACTTTACCGGAAATGCTCCTCCAGTGGCATTAAAAGCAGACAAATCACTACCAGAAGCTGAATCTGAAGCGGTTTCATCCTTTGCTACAGTTGCAGCTCTGTATTTATTCCCAGATGAATTCTTTTTCACACCTTTTTCACGCTGTTTGGCCAACCAAGTGTAACAATCCTTGCGTATATGTCCGAGTTTCCCGCAATGGTGGCATTTAACGGTTTTAGGCTTTATTCATTTGCGAAATTGCCAGCAAAAATTCGATTTTTGATTTTTTTTTGTGAACCTTGCTATAAGTCTGTTCATCAAGCAACCCTTCTTCTAAAGTCAACAGTTAAGACGTATACGTATCGGCTTTGTTACCTGAGCATACGTATATATATAGTTTCATGTTTTTTGGTTCCCCTCACTGTTTGTTTTTTGCGTAAAATATTTACGTAAAATATATATTTAATTTATTTAGTATTTACGCAGTCGAGCTTTAAAATACGCAGTCAAAAACAGAAATAAGCACCAAAATACGCAGCCGAAAAATTCGGTAGCAGAATTTCAAGAGTGCTCTAAATTAATTTCTTGAGAGAATTTAACGTAGTTTGGGCTCTGGCTTCTTCTGGGGGCTCTGAGGCTTTAGCCCCCATAGCCCCGCTTACCTGTTCGGTTCTACATTGAACCCTCCGTCTGCAGTTATTTATACGTATATACACTCTTTGCCTCCCTAAGCATCGGTAGCTATCTAATTTGAGGGATTTTTCTCCACACCACCACAAGTGGACAAAAATTGGACTCAAGATTTGGCACCTTCGCGAACTTCGCTAAGGTTTAGCGAAGTTAGCATTTTTCTCAAAGTTCGCCAAAAGTTTAGCAAATTTCGCGTAAATTTTAGCAAAGTTTGCCAACTTTCCTTTAAAAATTTTTAAACTTTGCTAAAGTCTGTGCGAAATTCGCCAAAATCTTGGCGAATTTTTTGAAATTAAGTGAACTTCGCTAAACTTTAGCGAACTTCGCGAAGGCACCAAATCTTGAGTCCAAATTAGATTTTAAAATGTTTGCCAGTTTGTGGTATATAGATGTGGAGAAAATCCCTTGAATTAGCTAGCTAACGATTTCGCGAAGTTCGCTAAAGCCTCTCACATTTCATTCAAAAGCTTTACGTTTTAGCTGCGGGCACAGCCCCCATACCCCCGTCTTATTGCTATTATTTTCATTGTTCAATTGCTGTTAAATTTACTGCTTGGCCACCTGGTCATTTTTGAAAATTTGATTGGTCTTCAGAGCGATTTATTCAGGGCAAAATTTGGTACCAAAAATGGCACCCACTTAGTTTTGGGGTAACACATTTTGGGAAGGAGAAGGTCGTCTATGCCCCCTCTAGTAAAAAATAAAACCCAGCAAAAACACCTTGGAGGACACAGACCTGATTTTCAAGAACCCTGGTCCGCATGCCCCGTCACAAAGTTCTGGCTGCGCCACTGCTATGCATGTATGCTGGCGGACGAACGATTGAGATTTCAGTTGATTGCTTGTTTGATATGTTATGTCTGCCTTACTATTATAATAAGAGGAGGTTTGCCTTTAGTATGAATAAGCTTTTGAAATTGCTCACCTCAAAACCCCACACACCCATATGAGATATGAACATTATATATGTGGCACATACGTAGTATAAGGTACTCGGATGGTATATATATATATTATATACATACTCTCTCTCCTACAATTTGAAATATGCACATTTCATAGTTCGGGCTTAGCACCTTGCCTTACCGCCCTTGTTAGCTTTAGCTCTCTTCTAGGCTCTAGGTTACGCTACGTAGGTATAGCCTAAACCCTTGTATTTATTTGCCAATGCTCGTTTGACTGTCATCTCTATAGTAGAGATTTTCAACGTATAATCTTCTATACCTGTGTTAAGCTTACTACGCTTTGTACGTCTTTTTTTCTACTGATTAGGTATTGTAATATTTTTAAATCGTTATTGTATTATTGTATTAAATAAAACTATATATTGTATTAAAACTCCACTAATGAGCTGGTTCCCGCCAACCATATATAACATCTATCCCTCAAATTATTAGCGGACACTGAGGTTTCTTTCCTGTAACGTATATATATATATATATATATATACATATATATATTTATATATATATAAAAATGCGTATAAAAGTCTTTATTTGACCTTTTTGGGCAAAAGAAGAAAAGAGATATAATTATGTTTCGCAAAATGTGCGTAGAATCATGGTTTACTCAGAGAGGAGAGCAGAGAGTTGATTATTCTGCTTTATGAGACCGTAAAAAATTGCTAACAAGAAAGGAAGCATCGTTTCTATCTAATTTTCTTGTCCAATTTTTTTTCAACAATTTGACATTTTTCAGGATTTTCTCCATTCTTTTCTGGAAAAATTTCGTCCATTTTCAGACTAATTTTCATGCAAAACTTGACAAAAGTTCCTGACGTGTAGCAAAGCTCAAATGATTTTTTCTGTCTTGTTTTTGGTTTCCGTGTACACATAAATCTTAATATTCTTATATATGATGATTATACATATAACAATCTAATAATAACGCATTGCTTGTCGGCTGCTAGAGCACTTTTTAAGCAACTTTTTTCAAAAATCTGCGTAGCTTTTATCTTATCATTCAGCAGGTTACAGTTTAACCTTTAATTCCAAGTAGCGACTCTGCATTAAGATATTTCTGGTTTCTACGTTATCTTTCAGTTTATGTATCTTTGGGGCCAGCCTTTTTTACCAAACTTGTGGTCTTATAGACCGTGTTATATACTTGAGCCTTGCGTAATGTGTATACGTAAATACTTTTTTCTGCAGGGTTTTATTCAAGTATATATTTAAGCTGCTTGCCATGTGCTAATTTTGGCTACAGCTGGGAGGTTTCAAAGTTTATGACAGGTGTATTATAGACTTTAGTAGGTATGAAGATAAATTTATGAAATTGTTCCTTAGCCGTTTCTCGGTGGTTGAGTCATTTACATACATGGGTTTATGAGTGGAAAGAGTTTTCGATTCAGATTTGAGACCACGTAATATTATATACAGCCTTGATTGAATTATATACATAATCTTAGAAGTTAGTATGAATCAGCGCAGTGGCATTGGTTTAGTTCTGAGATGAGTAGAAATTTGCACAGGCCGGAGTTGGAATCCTAATTTGAAGCGGATATTAATAATCGAATCACTAAGCTAATGTATCGTATAAAGAGAGATGTCCTGGGGCTGCCGATTAATTGTCTTTTTAAGTTTTTTTAAAATTTTAAAATTTTTACTTCGATTACTGGCAAGTTGTATATATAGGGCTTTTCGGGTCCGAGAGTGGGTTCAGTCCCACCCGTCCAAGTTTTTTTCCAAAATTGTCGATTCTTAACAGATGTTTAAATGCTGCAACAAAGCTTAAGTGTGAAAATATATGAACAGAGACGTGAACCTTGTTCCGATTTATTTTTTCCATGTGCTGCTTTTGTATACATTTATGTAACTAAACTACTAGCAAAAATTGCGCAATCAAAACCTTGTATCAGTTTTAGTCCATACAGGAAAAGCACTGTTTCCTGTATTTCTTCTTTCCTGTAATCAGACTTGCAACAAACTTTTGGTTGCATTGGGGTGGGTACTCATTCATTCAGTCATTTTGATATAGCATTAATTGAGTTGTTGCAAACATGCTACTCCGAATACATAGTTGTGTAATAAATAAAAATTTGGTACTTTATACACATAATGTGCGTACGTATATATGCATACAATACTGTGGATTTGGACTGCAGTGTACAAAGTTTGCAGTATAGTATTGCAATAGTTTGGATGAAGTGAGTACAACAAGTATATATAGTGTCACACGCGCGTCAGACCACTTTTGAGGAGGATAATTTTGACTTTGAGTTTAGAGTTGAGATGTAAATTGAGATGGTTTATGTGCGGCGGTTCGTTTTTTCACGTTTTTGAGAAGCAATTTTCGACACTGCTCCTCCTTTCCCCTGTCTTCCTGTCTTCCGTAAAGTTGTCACTCAGCCCCCTTGAAGTGTAGGCATAACTCAACTTTTTTACGCCAAGTCCTCAGAGCTATACGTAAGAGGTTATAGAGTGAAGTTTACACTTATATAAATTGTCTTATATAAGCAAGTATGTTGTCTATATACACATCTATATTCATATTTTTCTGTATGTGTATATATTGTATAAACATATAGTAGGTACATATATATAATTTTTGTTATATAACTTCAAAACTTTTGCCAGAACAACTCATATATATATATATATATATATATATATATATATATATATATATATATATATATATATATATAGATGTGACTTTTTACTGGATGACTTTCAACTGTAATTTTCGGTCCTCTGTACCACTTTCATTTTTCAGCTCACTTCTCTTTTATTTCGTTTTCCCCCTTTCATTTTTCTCAGAAATCATAGTTTCTTTTAGCTCTTTTTTCAATTCTTTTTTCTTTCTATTTTGTTTTCTTTGATGTCACCCGTGTGTATGTGTGTTCGCAACTTGGCTGCCCCATTTTCTCCTTAGAGTGAAAGTGATGCCTGCATAATGATGATTCGTGTTACATAACTTTGGGCCTGGTACATTACTACGTACATTGTTTAAACTAATTGCAGCTGACGACATTGCTACTTTATTGCAATGTTGCATGCATCTATCTCATTTGTGTTTGTTTATTTAGTGCGATGCTATGCGACGTTTGGAGTGAATCTTACAATTGTGAAATTCATTTTCGTTGAAATTGTGTGACTTTTCTGACTTTAATTTTTGCCGACATGTTGCTGTAATCTTGATTTAATCTTGATCTGGCTAGAAACATGTGTATATACTGTGTTTGTTTGTGCTGGGAACAGACGGCATACTATTTAATTAACAGATTTTGTTAATTGTTCGAATTTTATTTGTGGTGCTGCAAATAATTATGTCGGTTGGTATTCGAAGACGTTATATGATCAATACAGTCCTATTTTCGCCGAAACGTAGAATGTACGTAATGTTTACAATTTTATCTATTTATTTATATACATTTTTATTAGTTGTGATGTGCTATATATATAATTATTTATATATATATATATAATTTGTGTTACACGTTGTGCATAAATAATCATAATCTTGCTTTCTAATTTATCAGTTTGTCGAGTATCATACAATATTTCGTAAATCTAGTGAAACCTAAGAAACCAATAGAATGAAGTAAAAGAATAGAACAAGAAGTTACTTATGTTACGTGGGTATATATATATATAGATTTAGATGCATGCATTCGTATAGCTGCACCAGGTTACGTAATATAATTTAACTCTTCTGTTGACATTAAACCTTCTTAGATTTCTTGCTTTCGAGTTCCTTGTTCCATGTACACACACAGTGAAATACTAGTGAGTAACTTTTTTTCTGAAAATGTCCCTCGAAGCCATATAAATAAGCTACTTTTAATTTCCATATATACTATCTATACGTATATGTCTGTTTTGTTCGTACGTATGTTAATTTCATCGACAATTTTCTTCTGTATGGATCTTTATATATGGATAGTAAAAAAGGTGCTCCTTATTATCTATTTTCTGTTCTCTTGCCCTTTTTTTGCTCTCCCCTCACTAATGAGGTGTCCCTTCTGTTGAAGAGTTTTGAGTTTGTACTAGCCTACTCGTACTCATAACAGGGGTTGAGGTGACACTGTTTTTTCCCTATTTTCCTTTTTATCATTTTCGCATCTTTCGGCCTTTTTCAACTTATTTTATACTATGTACCCATTTCTACCTAGCTTGAGTAAAAGTTAAGTACAGCAGGAAAGTTTTTGACAATAGCAGCCAACCTTACGCTGAAGTTCAGCTGAATAGTTCAGTGTCAACGATAGCATATATATATATATATATATATATATATATATATGTATATATATATATATATATGTATATGTATATGTATATACGCCGGATCATACAAGAAGACTGTAAAGAACAAAGAGTCTGTACTAAGAAACCTTAAGCTTATGCTTGAAACCTTTAGCTTTAGCGAATTTTCTAAGGTTTTAAGCGCAAATTTGACTCTGCTTACATTAATGAAAGCTAGCTTATTTTTCGACTATTTCTGTGCTGGGAGGGGCTTTGTAGGGGCGGGCCCGGGGGCTGGAAAAATCGCCCTAATTTGACGCAAAAATTGTTGCTGTTGCGTTGAAATTGTTTAAACCTCCGTCGAAGCCGAAACCATTTTTGAAAATTTAGGAAATTTGGCAGCTTTTTCTCCTCCAAGGGAGTGTCTAGGTTGCCAAATGGGAGGACACTTTTTCCTATAAAAATAAGCCTGGAAGATTGGTTGAAGGGGGTCAATGGTGGGTGGGTGGCCTGTGGGTAAAGTCCCACCCACCTGCGGAGTCAGCACTCTCACTCTTTCGCCCTTCCTATTACAGACTCTTGACTGGCCTGAATTTATATTACTGATTGCATCGTTCTATGGGTTACATATACAGTTATATATGTTTAATTCAGCGCTGATATTTAGTGGGATAATTCGTAATTTGATGTAGGTATATATATATGCAGATATTTAATTTTCTATGTGTTAAAAATGTGAAACAGTTCTTCCACGCAGGTACAATGTAGTCAGGTCTAAAAGCCAATATTTTGTTCTGTGGTAGAACCAGGTTTTCTAATCTGAGAGTTTGGTATGTTTTTAACCAATTTGCTGAAATATGTATGGTTTAGTATAGTGTAGTTTGACCTATATTAGAAGTTATGTTTTTTATGACGGGAACACGAATTAACGATATGTCTATACATTAATGTGTAGGTTATGCTTGTCATCAGATGTTTGTGTTTCCTTAAACATTTATGATTTTCCACTCATTAAAATCTGTATATATTTAAGTTTAAATTTTTCTGTTTTTGTATTTTAGCGAAGGCTCAACCGGTGGCGGGGACAGCCACAGTGGCTCATCCAATGGCTACTACCCTCCGGCTGCCGCTCAACTGACCAATGGCCACTCACCCCATCTGGTGGGATCACGTGGTACTCTGCCCCCCGGGGGTTCCTCCTCTGGGGCTCGAGAGACAACCTTCGGTGTGGATGATGATGCAGAGGAAGATCTGATCACGGAACAGTCCTATGAAATCCCCCATCCCCAGCCCTCATCGACACGACTGTCCCAGAAGCTGTCCAATGGAGGCTTTTCCTGCTCCCCTTCCGGTGCCGGTCCTTCTGCCACCTCGACCGGGGATTTGGGTGGGTCCTCCCGGATGCGCCCCCGTGGCGCCACTCCCATGAGTCCACCTCCTCCCAATCCTTCCACTTGCTCCTCTGCAGCCAATCCTGGCTCAAGTGATCACTCACACCCTTCTTCGTCTCCTGCTCAAAATTCTGTAGGTTCCTGTTGGTTACGTGTTTCCCATTACTAGATATATATATTGTCTGATGGTTTTTTTAGTTGTATATAGAGAGAGTTGGTGCTGCAACGGCGTGCTGTGATGGTGCGGTATGTTCTTGGCGATGATGCTGTGCTGAGTTGTCATCATTTCAGTGTAGCTTTTATTGGTTTTGTCGTACGTACGTTTTGTGTATCTTAGGGAAATAATGAGAAAAATGCCTGTTCTGCATTCACTAAAGGCAAACCTTTAGTCCGAAATGGGAAGGAAGACCAATGGGTCCCTCTCCGTGGGACAAAAAACGACTGATTTTTGCTTCAGTGACTCTAGAACAAAGGAAAAGTAGTCTTCTTGCCAACATTTTCCAATAAATTAGTTTGGTCTATTTCTTGTTTATTTCAGCGATCCTCACCCTATAGCAGCGTCCGTCCTACCTCCTCCGGCTCTGTCGTATCGTATCATTCGACTAGACGTCCCGTACCCCCACCGCAGACACCCTCCCCGTTGGTTTCCAATGGTTCTGGCCCGCAGAGTGCACCCGGGGCACCCACCACCGCCACCACCACCACCGTGGTGAGGGGTCGCTCTCATACGGCCAGTCCCCGTTCTAGACTCAGTGGTGCCTCATCAATTTCCGTTTCTGCTGGCTATTCCAGTGGCACCACACAGCCGTCAAGACTGGTCAATGGTGACTATCATCAGGTGTCCACCTCCTTGCGATCTTCACCCTTGCTGCTGGCCAACGGTCACTCTCACTCTTCCACTGGCCACCCAGCCCCTACCCCCCAAGGGGGTTCCTCCGCTGGGAGAGCCCCCCTCCACAACTCCCCCCATGGCTCCTCCAATCCCTGTCTTGTTAATGGAGGTAGCCCTCCGTCCCCACCCTCCGGTGGTGTCCCCCAGAAATTTTCTTCACCCAGCAGTCAGTATCCGGATCGGGGGCCCCTGCCCCCCCAGGGTTCCCCTTCCTCCTCCTCCCTCCAGAAACGAGCTCCACCTACGAGTCTGCTCAATGGGACCTCCCCCTCCCATCCACCCCCGCCTCCTGTGAACGGGCATGGACCGCCCAAGTCCTCACCCCCGGGCGGCGCCTCTGGCTCAGCTCCCAACCAGGGGACTGGAGGGGATGCCCTGATGACGATTCGAATTCGACCCGATCCCCAGGGACGGTTTGGCTTTAATGTTAAGGTATGGATGGATGTATGTGTAGACAGGCGCGTAGCCAGGGGGGGGGGAATGGGGGAATTCCCCCCCCCCGAAATGGTGTTGCCCCCCAGAAATTTTTTCCTGCCACGTGTGTAAACGCCTCTTTCAAAAAATTTTCGCGCCTTCGGCGCGAAATATGTGTATTATACCATTGTAATACGTGTTTTGCACTAAAAAATGAGCACAAATTACCCTATTTAGTGTAGTTTGACCAACTTTATTTAGTGTAGTTTGACCAGCTTCTGCATCATTTGGAAGCATGAACACTCACTGCGCCTTAAATATTATTGTAATTTCAAAGAATGCTCTGTAAAAATTCCACGAAGGTCACGAAATAGAAAAATTTCTCAGCTTCTGGGGGGCTCCGCCCCCAGACCCCCGGAAAAATTTTGTATTCCCCCCCGGAAATTTTTTTCTGGCTACGCTAGTGTGTGTAGATGTGTATTTGGATAATAGTGATGTGGATCGGATCGGCAAAATCGATCCGATCCGCGATACGGAGGTCGGATCGGATCGGATCGGGTCGGTAGACCTGCTGGATCGGTCCGGATCGGATCGCTTGAGTCAGTCGGATCGGCGATCCGACTTGCTACCCAACATCACATAAAATTAAACCGTACCCAACGCATATTTGTGACTGAACTTGACTTCGATCACTGCACTGTTTGGTGCTTACCTTGTTAGTCCAATATTTTCCTTCTACCAACCAAACTTTATTTTGGTTTTTAGTCTCTCAAGCTTAGCATTCAGTAGGTAATGACTTATTACAAAAATCTAATGTTTTTTTACATAATTTTATGCAATGCATCTGACATCTGGCATCAATGTGCAGAAGCAACACCTGCTGTTAGTATGCTGCTAAGTAGTAATGAAAAATGAATTAATAAATGGATTATACATAACTCTCTGTAATTAATGTTGCTTATTGTTGTCAGAATTTCGGAGTGAAGTTTTGTGGTTGAATTCTGTGGCTTTATTCCAAAACCCAAAGGAGTCAAACTCAGTGTTCATACAAAATTTACTTCCCGCAATGTTTTTAAAAGCTTTTAGTCTGTTTTCGCTGTACAAGCTTCAGTTTCCGAGGAAAAATGTTAGTTTGATCGGCGACCCAAAAAATTACAACTTCTATTTCGATGTCTGGAACATCAACTTAACAAATTTTTCTTCAAAATGGAATTAAATATCAAAATTATAGTTTTAACTGATGTGTTAAATTTATATTGTCTTAACTTGGTAATGTTAAATTTGTATGTTAGTAGGCAGTCCGCAATCATCATCTGCCTCACTATTTTGAGTAATTTTACTTCTTTTGCTTAATCTATATAATTTTACACAATTGCGCTTTAGTATTTCGGAATGATAAAATTAAGAAATTTTAGTGAAACTAATGCGTAAGACATGTTTGACAAGGCAAAACCCAACTTTAAATATAGTTCCATTTAGCTTTTTAAAGAAATCATTTCGGATCGCCGGATCGGATCGGATCGACCGATCCAGGACCCGGATCGGATCGGATCGGATCGGATCGACGAACAATTTTGCTGGATCGGATCGGTTAAATTTATAGCTGCCGATCCGATCCGATCCACATCACTATTGGATAATAATATGTTGCGTTTGTGTTGTAAGATTTTCTGGGAGTAAGGAAGTGGATTTTGTGTCGCAGATTTGAGTGAGGGGGCGGGATCAAGGGGTATTTAGAGTTATCTTTTTGTTAGTCAGTTAGTTAGTTAGTCTTTTTGCAGTTTTGTCGTCTCATCATACCGACTGTGTTGTGCTTATTTTTGAAGGATAGGGTGTAAATTTTGTTTTAAATTTTAGAGATTTTGAAATTATTGAAATTATGCGTATTGCTGTGTTATTCCGGCAATAAAATTTCTTCGGGAATTTTTCCACCTCTGTGGCCTTGCCCAATTTTTTGATCCCAACTTTTCGTCTCACTTTCCCGTAAACCCTCGTCTAGCTGGCTACAGCAATTTTCTTTCATCTTTTAATTCATGTTTTCTAGCAGGTGGCTACATTGTTGAAGCTGAAAACCATATTTTCCTCCCTCCTCAATACGTATGTACTACGTACATGGTGTTTTAGCTCTAAAATTCGTGAAGTAAATTTGCTGATTTGTGTGTGTGTGTGTGTGTGTGTGTGTAGATTTGTGCAATCGTGCGCTCAGCTTACGCACACGGCACTGCACACATAAAAATGTTGAAATTTGAGACACAGATTTTGCACAAAATTTTTGACTTTGAAAGTCGAAAACAAAATTGTAGAATTGTATTAATGGCAGGCTTTTTTGCTTGTCTTTTGATGTTTACATTTTTGTGAACTGCCGCTTTTAAGAGCTGTACGTATTTGATCTGCTTGAAAGCTAGGTATAGGTTCCGTTTTTAGTGCTTTTTAAAAATCATTTTATTAAATTTTTGTTTAATAGCTTTTTTGTTTGGAAGCTTGTGCACAATACATTTTATAAAAAATACGTTTTGTTTTTGTTATTTTTTCATACTTCCTCAAAAATTGGCTGCCCATTTTTATTGGCAACAATTGAAATGTTATTATAGGATAGGTTGCAGCCTTTTATTTCCTTGCTTCTGCAACCTTTAAAACTTGCAACACTGAAATAGTTTTGCATTTGCTGAATCTGTGCTAAGTTTTGATATATACACTTCATATTGTAAGCAGTGCTTTTTTCGTTTTCTATCGTTTGATTGTTCATAAGGCACAGTTTTGGAATGTTGTCTCCGCACAGTATATTCAATCTATTTTCTTGGCAAACCGGAACCTTTTTCTTGACACAATTATACTCTCTGAGGGCCGCACCCAGAATTTTGACAAAAAGGGGGGGGGTCCAAGAAGGTAAAATGCAGCTGGGGTTCTGTGCACGGAGCCCCCCAGAAGTTGAAGAATTTTTGCATTTCTGCCCAAAAATCGTACATTGGGTGTTTATTTCTTTCAAAAAGTAAAGGCTCGAAAATTTTCTTAAAACGGCTGGTTTTACTATTAAAGTAGCTAAAAGCTCTCCTTTTGTCACCCCAAAAGGGGAGGTCTAGACCCCCTGAGAACCCCCACCCCTGGGTGCGGTCATGTCACTGAGCCAGTGTTAGTTTGGTTAGTAGAAGTTCTCTGATGCGTGTGCATATCTGTATAGTTTTCTAAAAGCTTTCTTCAATCCTATTTCGTTTGTTTTGTGAGGTTGTGGGTGTTGAGCCATCAAATTTTGCAGTGCCAACCCGTCTGTGTCAATGTTAATGGTCACTGGATATCCGGATGGATGTCCGTTTATATTTCTGGCAAAGTAATGAAAATTTCAAAAATTTGAAAATATTTTCAAAAATAACTTTGAACATAAGGTTGTGGCTTATTTGTATGAGAGAAATTCGCCGGGTATCAAAAAAATTGACAGAAAAATTGAAAGTGAAATGGAAAAATTTTCTTTAACTTAAGTTTGGATTAGGCGGATATATGGATATGATAAAATATCCGGTGCCCATCACTAGTCAATGTGATGGGAGAACCCCACTCCTGTAAAAGCGAGATTTTTCAACTTTATCAGCCATTTGAGTCGTAGATTATATTGTGCTCGTGATATTGTTGCTGAATATTTTAATAATCTCAATACTGACTGGTGATACCATTTTCTGAGTATTATTTATTTCTTTATGCATTGTTATATGCATTCTTATATATGCATTCTTTATGCAATAACTTATTTCATATCAGAATAGTCGCAATGTGGAATTCACTCCCTGAGCATGTAGTTACAGCTCAAAGCTTTAACATTTTTAGTAATGCTTTGGCTTCCGTTGATTTATCAGGTTTTGTTAGGGGGCGTGGGGTCAGCTGATCACGTAATCCTCCCTCGCCCTGCTCTATATTTAGTCGACATACATATATACGTTTGATTTGTTGTTTGTTCTTGATTTGTTTAGTTCCTACTAACAACAATTTAAATCATCTAACCATATATTTCTTGTAATTGTAACCGTAATGATAGTATGTTACCTTATATCGAGTAAACACCTTATTAGTATTAGTATTAGTATTAGTATTAGTATTGTTTGTTTGTTTGTTTAGGGCGGTGCTGATCAGAACCATCCGATTATTGTGAGTCGCGTGGCGCCCGGATCCCCCGCAGATCTCTGCATTCCCCGTCTCTCGGAGGGCGATCAGGTCATGCTCATCAATGGTCGGGACGTTTCCTATCATACTCATGATCAGGTTAGTATTATGGTTTGGGGGCCGGCGGTTCCCCCAGATTTATTCTATATTTATTTTCCTGGAGAGAATTGTAGGGATGTGGTTTAGTTGGCTGAGCTTTAATAATTGTTAGAAGAGTTAACTTGTCGAAAATGTTTTTTTTGAGAAAACACGTTGAATTTTCCTTGGTTGTGGGATGTATCCGGGGCTGAGACAATGTTTTCGTGGAAGTCTTTTTACTGCTAAAATGTTTGTTACCTAGACCTAAGCCCAGCATAGTTTACCCCTGACATCTTGATGTCTGACCTGAACTGATAGGGAAACCTAATTTTTGGCAAATCGGTAGTGTTCCATTAAGTACGTATATACATACTTTGGATGAGTAAGCTCATACAGTAAGTAAGTATGCATGTATAATGTCATTTTTGTTTGTAGGTAGTGCGATTTATTCGAGCTGCCGGCGAGTCGCATTCAAACGAGCTTGTTCTTGCAGTCAAACCCAATGGTTAGTTTTAATGTTGTTTTGGGTTTTTTCTGGGAAGGGGGCCTAACTAACTAACTTCTGATCTGCACCCTTCCCCCCCCCCAAATCGGCGACCTCCCCCCAACCCGCCCTCCCCATGAGAAGCTCCCCCTCATAAATTCCCACCTACCCCATAACCCAAAAAGATTGCCAAATTTTACCATTTTATTCGTTTCAAAAATGTTTCCAGTTTTGCCGGATTTTTAGCGAAATTTTTTTGGCTTAAATACACCTAAAATTGATCGTATCTTAGCAATTTTGACAGTTTTAACACAAAAACGTAAACATTCGCAAAGTTATCCCAAATATGCTTCCGTCATTTTACTGGGGGTCGTCGGGTGCCGCTTTTGGTACCCTTTATTTAGCCCTGAAAAAAATCGGCCGGCAGGCCAATTTTTAAAAAAAAATAGTTTTGAATTTGATAGATACAGTTTTGCCTATTTGTTACAATACAATTATAATTGTTTGTTTGTTTGTTTGTTTGTTATGTTTGTTACAACATTACTGTTATAATTACAATTTATTCTACCTTTTAATCTGTCACGGAAACATTGTGTTTTAATTGGCAACTTTTTGACCTGATTTTTCCTATTGCACTGCTCTGTGTCATTTTTCTATCCCATTCTATGTTGTTTCAGGTCCTTGTATTTTTTATTATTATTATTATTATTATTATTATTATTATTATTATTATGTTGTAGTATTATTATTATATATTTCTAGTGTACGTTGGTGAGGATGAACCGGAGTTTGAGTATGTCCCGGAGACCCCCCACGTTGATGAGAGTGTCCCTCGGCACGACCTACTCTCCCAGTCCATTCTTCTGCTCAGGGATAGTCTTGCCTCTGGCGCTGCCCTTACACAGTTTGAGGTATATACGAATACACAAAACTAGTATGAAACTGTGTGCAATTCATATATACGTATACGTACATGCATTTGCATACATACCACGTATTGTCTTACACTTAATGGAGATTATACACCTATATCTGTTAAGTTTCATATTGTGTCTCAGAAAGTTTGCCGTTGGCTGTTTTGTAGCAAATAAAGTTGAAAACTAAGAAATTCATCGAACGAATCCTTACTTGAGGTGGTGGTGGTGGTGGTATCCTTTTGTGCAGTGCTTTTGTGGTCATTTTCGTACAAAACTGGCAAAATTAGCGAAAAATAGCAGAAATTTTCTGACATGCTGGCATCTAACTGGATGAATATAGACCAAAAAATTTTTGAACATCGATTTCTCAAAACTGAAGAATCAGCCAAAAGTTCCTTTTGTGCCACGATATGAAGGACATATGGGTCGAGGGACTTTAGATTTGGCTCAGCTGGTCTTAACGGTCGAGAAAATCGGCCAAATGCACGGTAACACGAAATTTCGCAACTTCGCATTGAGTTTTCTTGCTACTTGATGCGTTTTAGACCAAACCAAGAAAAACGTCCCTCCGCAGAAGTGCGAATTTCGGTTCTGCCAAAAATCTCCGGAATCCGTCGAGTGGTCTTTGAGAAATCGATGTTCGAAACAAAATAATAGCAGTTTTGCCAAAATGGTTTTGGCCGAATCTCTAGCTTGAAGCAATAAAGTCCGGCTAATAGGCATTCATAAAATGGGCATTTGGACACTGCATCGATTGAGTATAAATAGGCTAAGTTTGTCCTTAACATGTGGAGTAATTTTGAAAAAACTGATTTCCTCGAAAATGGCCATTTTTTGACCCTCAAGACAGTTTTTTGCTTATACTGACTTAACTACTGGAGATAGCTCAAAAGTTGTAAAAGCTGAAATGTTCATTTTCGTGTCCTCTTTCCAGGCATAACAACCATTCCCATGTCTTGTCTACCTACTGGAAGCCTAAGGCCAAAAGCCGAAACTTTCTTATCTTTTGGCCTAAAAATACGGAGCTGGTCCCAGAATGTTAAAGAGCACGGAAATAGGTTATTTCGTATGTTTTAGCCATGTACGTAAAGGATTAAGGTCCTGTGAGTCAAAAATACCCGAAAGGAAACCAGCACCTTAAGCATGCCGACTGTCTGTTGAAAGAGCTTTTATTGATTGACTGATTGATGTTTGTGTTGCAGCAACTGTATCGGAAGAAGCCTGGAATGACGATGAATGTGTGTCGTCAGCCTGATAATATTCACAAAAATCGATATCGAGATATTGCCCCATGTACGTATATCTTTAGGCTACTTACTACTACATTAATAATATATATATATATAATATTGCCATTATAACGATTGCTCCTAACCGAATTAGCCCAGACAGACTAGACCAAATTTATTGTTGGTTTTCAAATGTAATGTCTGCATTTTCTATTGTATTTTCTCTCTTTTTTGATTCCCGTGGTTGGCATTTTCATTTCTTGTTCAGTTTTTTCTTCCTGTTTCCTTTTCAGATGATTCAACTCGAGTGATTGTGAAAACGGGCCAGTCAGGCGACTATATTAATGCCAACTATGTCAATGTAAGTTATCAAGAGGGACGTCAAGGAAACAGCAAAACATTGCACTCGTTTATGTCGCTGACACTCGAAGAATTGTGGGTTATATCTGTGCTTCCGACCTATTCTGTGCTGTTTCTTTGAAATATTTTTGCTATTATTAAGACAGCATGTGTCTTATTATTTGTTCTAGCTGACACTTTTTTGTTTGTACTTATGTGTGCTTAAAGTATAGTTTTCTTGCTTGCATTTTAGATGGAAATTCCAACCAGTTGTATTGTGAATCGTTATATTGCTGCTCAAGGACCCCTTCCACATACCATTGCTGATCTTTGGCAGGTCAGTAATGCTACCCTCCTCTCGCCAGGGGATTTTTTCTTAAAATTTTCAAAACTTTTGTATTAGTACGTATATATGTGATCAGTTTTTATTAATATGATAATTATCTCGCAACCAAGTACATATAAGTGTGTATAAAAATTAGTTCACCGAAAATTTTTCACAGAAGCCTTGGCTGCAAGCATTTTCTCTAGCCCTTGTTGCATATGTAGCTGTTGCAGATTGTGCAATAAAAAACTTTTAGTCCATTTCATTTCTGTTCTGACATAGTTTCTCTGACATTTCTGTGTCAGTTTTGGATTTTCAACTACCGCCATGGCAGAAATGAAAGCTTGCCAGCAATATGGAACTCTTGTGCAGGCAGAGCTATTCATTAGTAATTAGGCGCAAAGTATATAGCTATAGGCTGGCTATGTTTTGATTTTTCGGGGGGTTTTTTATTGTTACTTTTTTATATCTTTTTCACTTTTTCGTGATATGACTATTTTTTCTTATGTTATTTACACTAGGTAGGTTTCTCTTCTATTGTTGTAGGTTGTCTGGGAACAGCTGTGCAATACGGTGATCATGCTCACAGCTACCGTAGAACGAGGCCGGCTCAAATGTGAGCAGTACTGGCCGCCGCTGAACGAATCTCAACAGCTGGGTCACCACCTGTCCATTCGCTGCCTTCGCGAAAGCCAGACCGCCACCTGTACCCTCCGAGAGTTTGCCCTCACAAATAAGGAGGTATGCAGAGTGGAGTAGAGTAGAGTAGAGTAGAACTTTAACATTTGTTGGCTTGGTTGGGGGAATCTTTGTTGAAAAAACGAAGATATTTCTGGTACAATTCTTCCCCATATATGGGGTTTTTTTACTGTGGGGGGCGCCCCCCCCACTTCATGGGTCCCCCCCACTCGACCCCTCCCCCCCACTTTTTTGGGATTCCCTCACTCAACCGATGGTGCGAAAATATGCCAAATTTTAGGATTTTTTGATCAAAATTTTCAAAAATTTTCCGGCTCGGTTAAAATTGGTCAAGTTTGGTCAAAGCTCGTCTTTTTTGGTGCTAAAACCTAATTTTTGAGCACATGCCAATGTTGATGATGAATTGATAGATTGATTAATATCTGATTGATTGATTGGGATCTTGATGGGTTTTAGACAATGGAAGAGCGCCAGGTAACCCAGATGCAGTACGTGGACTGGCCAGACCACGGGGTCCCGGACGACTCAAAACAGTTTATCGAGTTTGTGAAACAGGTTCGACGCAGTCGCGATGGTACTGTGGAACCGATACTGGTACACTGCAGGTAGGGGACCTACCCTATATATATATATACATATATATATATATATATATATATATATATATATATATATATATATATATATATATATATATACGTACACTTATGAACTTGAGGGCCTCAACTTTATCTTACGGTGGTTTTTATGGCTTCTGTTTACGGCCGGTTTCCTTTCGATGTATTTTTGTCTTCTTTTTTTTCATTCTTCTATTTCCTATGTATGTTTCTTTTTTTCCTATGTTTTTCTAGTGTTGGTATCGGTCGAACGGGCGTTCTGATTCTGATGGAAACGGCCATGTGCCTCATGGAAGCCAATGAACCCGTCTATACGCTGGACATCCTTAGAACTATGCGCGATCAACGGGCTATGTTGATACAGACTCCGGTGGGTATCTAGTTCGCTGCGGGTCGGGGGGGGAGGGGATAGATTTGGAGTATTAAATAGCAAAATAGGGGCAGGGGGATTGATAGAAATTCGAAAATTGAATATTTTCCTGTTTTGTCGTGTTCGCAGTTTTTTCGAGGGACTTCCAGAATCTTCTTGCTGTTGTCTAGGCCTTAATGGGATACAAAAAAGTGTAATGAGAATCCTGATATCGGGCAAATATTTTGACATTGCTACTTTGGTATATATTAAGTATTCTTCCTGGTAAAAGAATTGCTCGCAATTTGTTTTTACGAGGTTGACATGTAGTTTTGTTTTATTTCAGAATCAGTATAAGTTCGTCTGCGAAGCAATCGTTAAAAGTGTACCAAGGTATGTATGTGTCAAAATGATGATTATGTTTCGAAAGTTTAATCTGCGTTTATTCTTGATCCTATATCCACTGAACCTCCAAATAATTCGTTGCCTCAACTTGTATTTGACATTTTTAGGCAGATATTCTCGTAGCTTTCAGTGTCAGTTGTTGTTGCTGTTGTTGTAATTTCAATTTAATTTTTATTTTTATTTAATTTATGTTTTAGACAAAATCGTCACACCACTGCCGGAGTATTCAAACTCGACGTGCCCCAGCCTAGCTTGGTTAGCTGGCTAATCTGGCAGGCTTTATCTGGGCTCAATTTAGATATTTTGGTCAACGTGTTTCCGTAGATTTTTCATTTGTTTTTTTCTAATTTTTCCTCGAATTTCCTGGCCCCTCCGCCGCTTCCTGCCCCCCGCGCGAACCTGGCTTTTTCGCAGATTCTTTTTACAGCTTTGTTATGTATTTATTGGGTCTTATGTTTCTGGCTGGCTCCCTCAAAGTGTTGAGTTTGAATGATGCTGATTTTTGAATGAACTTGTGAGTAACTTTTGTATTTATCTTCTATAGTTTTGTATGATAATTGTTGCTGAACATAGTTTGTTTCCAAGAAAAGTGTTATAGGAAAGGCCAAGCAAATTGTGGCAATACCGGAAACGCTGTCGATAAGAGAATTAATAACTCTTCCTTTGATAATTTTATGTACGTAACTTCCTTCTGTGACGTAATCATTTGTTTGAATAATTTATTCGGTTAGCTGAGATTTACCCCCACCTCCGAATGCAATTTAATGCAATTGTTGTGGTTGTATAGCTTTTTCGTTGGCTCTTTATTAAGGTTCTTTTACTTTAAGCAAAAGCAAGTACATTATTATGATAATTCCATTTATATATACACATTTTGCGTTTCTGAATGCTTCTGTATTGTTTGTCATATTTGTACCTTTCCGCAGGTTGCTTTTGTAAGCTTCTTCTATATTTATTATTATACTCTTGTTTGCGTGCTTATTGAGAGAGAGAAGACCTACTTTTTGGCTGTTGGCCTTTTTATGTAGTTTTGTATTTTTAATGAGACTTCGGTGTATATAGAAGGTTTTTTGCAGTTTTTAAATGTTGATTTTGATTTATCTGTCAGTATAATGATGAACTGTGTGTATTGCTGTACTGAATTGTATATTTCCGTGTGTTTTTGCAATGATTTCATACCAAAGTAAATTAAACTGTTGTCCCATATTTTTAGGAAGTTAGACTATTCGGTTAGAGCAAGAGTAGATGATAGGAAGAGTATGACATGATACTTTTCTCGAGTGCAAATAGCCTGTCAGATGCTGGGCACATTAAGGGAGGTCACGGTTAACACAGTTAACCATGTGCTTATATGCGTTTGAACTAAAATGAATCTGATTGGCTAATCGCCTACCTTATGTCAAAATTACGTGTATAAGGTCATCCCCCCTTGGAGATCTCGGAGAGGCCCAGTTAGGCGCGCATTTATTTATATGCATCTGATAGGCTAAGTTGTTGCCATCCTAGTCGCTATATTGATATGAGGGGCCAAGCTCGTTTGAGTTAACAACTGCGCCTGGCATAGGGGTGACTGAGGCTGCTTTTGCTATGGTTAGAGATTAGCCCCACGTCAGTCTTCCTGGGGGTCACGTTTTCTATCCTTGATCTTCATCGCTCTGATTACTTGTCCGCTTTTAGAAGGAGTGCGGAGAACAGCCAGGAGTATTTGAATCGAAAGTTGTCGAAATATATATATATATATATATATATGTCAACGAATTAGACTGATGACTTTTTCAAAAGACTCCTGTAGAAATTACAGGAATTCTTGTAGTTCTCTACAAAAGGGCTCCTGTACGGTCAGTCACTAGCGGAGCTTCCTGCATTTTCCACAAAAGTAACTTGTATTTTATACCGGCTCTCTGGAATAGTAAAAATTACAGGAATTTCCTGTAGAAAATACTAAGCAAACCTGTAGTTTTGATTACAGGAATTTCCTGTAGAAAATACAAAAGAAACCTGTAGTTCTTTCTGTTCGACTTTCTTTACAATCCTATATAAAATATCAAACCTGTATTTTTACAAGTCCAAACCTGTAAATTTTACTGGAGCGACCTGTTATTTCAGAAGGGGGAGACAGGTGCGGGGGGCGGCCGCTCCCAAAATATTTTCGGCAGGGAGCGGCCGTTACAAAAAATCACCCACTGGGTGTCGGAAGACTGAGAATTTGAAAAAATTCAAAAATTTCAGTCTTCAAAAATGATGACCACTGTCGCCCTTATATACTCAGTTTGCGTTATCAGCGTATCGAGTACTTTCCTGTAGAGTAAACCTGTAAACCAGTGAAAACTTCAGGTTTCATTTGTACTGAATACTGGTCTAACTTGTAATCAATTTTACCAAAGTATGTCCAGTAAACACTACCAACGATGACCTGCAGAAATTACAAGACTCAACCTGTATTTTCTACAAAAGCTTTTGTATTTATCATCTACAAAAGTGATTCCTGTAGTTTCTAGTTTGTAGTTTGGGCCTTTTCGCGAATGGGTAGAGTAGAGTAGAGTAGAGTAGAGTTTAAATTAAATGAATGCATGGAGTTAATTTTAACTCTGCATGTTTTTAACTCTTTTAACTGCAGGGTTAAAACCGTCTACTTTCATCAGTCAGAATCGTATTAGTCAGAATTTCATTAGTCAGAATTTCGTTAGTTAGAATTTCATTAGTCAGAATTTAAATTTTGAAATAATATATATAAGTTGAACTTTCATTAGTCAGAATTTTCATAAGTCAGAATTTCATTAGTCAGAATTTCATTAGTCAGAATTTCATTAGTCAGAATGTCGTAAGTCAGAATTTTATTATTCTTGTTTCTTCAAAATTTTGCACGTTGCTGCACAGTCTTAGGACCTTTCCCGATATAGTAGGGGAGAGTAGTTTTAGAGCAGAGCTAAAATCAACTCTTGTAGCTCTTAACTCTTCCTCAAAAAGACCACTGATGATTTGCGCCATACCAAGAGTACATAATCCAACAGTTATTACGTACTTACTCTTCGCGATTCTGGTTCTTTTAGAATTTATACAAAACAGCCTATCGTCATTTCCTGTCTGTAAAATGTGGGTAGATGAACGCGGAACCAATCCAGTTGTTGGGGAACCCTTTTGAAAAGAAAGTTTTGCTCGTTGCTGGTGGTAGAGCCAAGACACATATTTGTGTCGACTAGAAATCATTTTATAAATTTATCATCAAGATCAGCCATCTTGTTACACTTTGCGACAGGAAGAACTGCTTTTCTGTAAAATTCTGACAAACGAAATTCTGACTAATGAAATTCTGACTAATGAAATTCTGACTTATGAATTTCTGACTTATGAAATTCTGACAAATGAAAGTTCAACTTATATTATTTCAAAAACCTAAATTCTGACTAATGAAATTCTGACTAATGAAATTCTGACTAATGAAATTCTGACTAATGAAAGTTTGAAAAGTTAGTTTCTGACTAATGAAATTCTGACATATGAAATTCTGACTACTGAAGATAAACCTGAAGATAAAGTTAAAACTGGAGAGTTAAAATTAACTCTGTGCATTCGCGTAAAGAGTAAAAAGAGTTAAAACGGGAGAAGTCAAAATGAACACTGCATTCGTGAGAAGAGTTAAAATAAAATAAATTAATACATGAATTAATTATTCATTTAATTATTTAATTAATTAATTAAAATTAAATTAATAAAATTCAATAGATAAACATTTTGTTAAATTAAATTTCATAAACCCTTCGATTTCAAATTTCACTTGAAATAGTTGCCCTTA